>VOQZ01000913.1:0-17931 GCA_008079305.1 Phytophthora palmivora
CACTCGCCAATCAACGCCTATGCCACCTCTTCCAACATGTCGCCTGAAACACGACCCGCTACTCATACGATATCCCATGCAAGATCACCACCTTCTGGCTCGGGGTCAGAGCTGCAACAAATCCAGAACCGACCACAGGGACCATGAATGGTGACTATGAACGTCGGTGCATGCCACGTTTGCTGGAAGAACTCTTCAGTTCCTACTCGGGTGGTGAAATTTTCGTGGACGTATACGTCAGTGAAAACCTGATCGTCGGTCGACAAACTGACCAGCCAATACAGACGTATCCAGATAATCCAAGTCGTCGGAAGTCGTCGGAAGTCGTCGGAAGTCGTCCGTCGACCGAAGCAAGACGAGCGGAAGCTTATCTAGCGGTGTGGATTATGTACTGGCCTGGTAGGCGTTGGCATGTGGCAGCACGGGTATATAGCATGCAGAAGCCATGCCGTTGCGCGAGTAAAGTTGGCGAGAATCGAAAAAGGCAAAGACGGCGGGTAGCACGCCTCGCTCACGAACGACACGAGGACGAGCGAACGTGAAATGATTGCAAGGAATTTGCCCCCAGGCAGGATTGAACTACCGACCTTCCGCTTACTAAGCGGGTGCTCTACCACTGAGCTATAGGGCTCTTACAAACCAAAACACACACCACATCAAAACCCATCAACACACACACCAAACCCACAAAATACTGACACATGCATTCTCTACTCCCACAGCCCGACCCCGATCCAACCTATCAATTCACACTCGCCAATCAACGCCTATGCCACCTCTTCCAACATGTCGCCTGAAACACGACCCGCTACTCATACGAGATCCCATGCAATCACCACCTTCTGGCTCGGGGTCAGAGCTGCAACAAATCCAGAACCGACCACAGGGACCATGAATGGTGACTATGAACGTCGGTGCATGCCACGTTTGCTGGAAGAACTCTTCAGTTCCTACTCGGGTGGGTGAAATTTTCGTGGACTGATAGACGTCAGTGAAAACCTGATCGTCGGTCGACAAACTGACCAGCCAATACATGACGTATACCAGATAATCCAAGTCGTCGGAAGTCGTCGGAAGTCGTCGGAAGTCGTCCGGTCGACCGAAGCAAGACGAGCGGAAGCTTATATCTAGCGGTGTGGATTATGTACTGGCCTGGTAGGCTTTGGCATGTGGCAGCACGGGTATATAGCAATGAACAAGCCATGCCGTTGCGCGAGTAGTTGGCGAGAATCGAAAAAGGCAAAGACGGCGGGTAGCACGCCTCGCTCACGAACGACACGAGGACGAGCGAACGTGAAATGATTGCAAGGAATTGCCCCCAGGCAGGATTTGAACTACCGACCTTCCGCTTACTAAGCGGGTGCTCTACCACTGAGCTATAGGGGCTCTTACAAACCAAAACACACACCACATCAAAACCCCATCAAACAACACACCAAACCCACAAAATACTGACACATGCATTCTCTACTCCCACAGCCCGACCCACGATCCAACCTATCAATTCACACTCGCCAATCAACGCCTATGCCACCTCTTCCAACATGTCGCCTGAAACACGACCCGCTACTCATACGAGATCCCATGCAAGATCACCACCTTCTGGCTCGGGGTCAGAGCTGCAACAATCCAGAACCGACCACAGGGACCATGAATGGTGACTATGAACGTCGGTGCATGCCACGTTTGCTGGAAGAACTCTTCGGTTCCTACTCGGGTGGGTGAAATTTTCGTGGACTGATAGACGTCAGTGAAAACCTGATCGTCGGTCGACAAACTGACAGCCAATACATGACGTATACCAGATAATCCAAGTCGTCGGAAGTCGTCGGAAGTCGTCGGAAGTCGTCCGGTCGACCGAAGCAAGACGAGCGGAAGCTTATCTAGCGGTGTGGATTATGTACTGGCCTGGTAGGCGTTGGCATGTGGCAGCACGGGTATATAGCAATGAACAAGCCATGCCGTTGCGCGAGTAAAGTTGGCGAGAATCGAAAAAGGCAAAGACGGCGGGTAGCACGCCTCGCTCACGAACGACACGAGGACGAGCGAACGTGAAATGATTGCAAGGAATTTGCCCCCAGGCAGGATTGAACTACCGACCTTCCGCTTACTAAGCGGGTGCTCTACCACTGAGCTATAGGGGCTCTTACAAACCAAACACACACCACATCAAAACCCCATCAAACACACACACCAAACCACAAAATACTGACACATGCATTCTCTACTCCCACAGCCCGACCCACGATCCAACCTATCAATTCACACTCGCCAATCAACGCCTATGCCACCTCTTCCAACATGTCGCCTGAAACACGACCCGCTACTCATACGAGATCCCATGCAAGATCACCACCTTCTGGCTCGGGGTCAGAGCTGCAACAAATCCAGAACCGACCACAGGGACCATGAATGGTGACTATGAACGTCGGTGCATGCCACGTTTGCTGGAAGAACTCTTCAGTTCCTACTCGGGTGGGTGAAATTTTCGTGGACTGATAGACGTCAGTGAAAACCTGATCGTCGGTCGACAAACTGATCAGCCAATACATGACGTATACCAGATAATCCAAGTCGTCGGAAGTCGTCGGAAGTCGTCGGAAGTCGTCCGGTCGACCGAAGCAAGACGAGCGGAAGCTTATCTAGCGGTGTGGATTATGTACTGGCCTGGTAGGCGTTGGCATGTGGCAGCACGGGTATATAGCAATGAACAAGCCATGCCGTTGCGCGAGTAAAGTTGGCGAGAATCGAAAAAGGCAAAGACGGCGGGTAGCACGCCTCGCTCACGAACGACACGAGGACGAGCGAACGTGAAATGATTGCAAGGAATTTGCCCCCAGGCAGGATTGAACTACCGACCTTCCGCTTACTAAGCGGGTGCTCTACCACTGAGCTATAGGGGCTCTTACAAACCAAAACACACACCACATCAAAACCCCATCAAACACACACACCAAACCCACAAAATACTGACACATGCATTCTCTACTCCCACAGCCCGACCCACGATCCAACCTATCAATTCACACTCGCCAATCAACGCCTATGCCACCTCTTCCAACATGTCGCCTGAAACACGACCCGCTACTCATACGAGATCCCATGCAAGATCACCACCTTCTGGCTCGGGGTCAGAGCTGCAACAAATCCAGAACCGACCACAGGGACCATGAATGGTGACTATGAACGTCGGTGCATGCCACGTTTGCTGGAAGAACTCTTCAGTTCCTACTCGGGTGGGTGAAATTTTCGTGGACTGATAGACGTCAGTGAAAACCTGATCGTCGGTCGACAAACTGATCAGCCAATACATGACGTATACCAGATAATCCAAGTCGTCGGAAGTCGTCGGAAGTCGTCGGAAGTCGTCCGGTCGACCGAAGCAAGACGAGCGGAAGCTTATCTAGCGGTGTGGATTATGTACTGGCCTGGTAGGCGTTGGCATGTGGCAGCACGGGTATATAGCAATGAACAAGCCATGCCGTTGCGCGAGTAAAGTTGGCGAGAATCGAAAAAGGCAAAGACGGCGGGTAGCACGCCTCGCTCACGAACGACACGAGGACGAGCGAACGTGAAATGATTGCAAGGAATTTGCCCCCAGGCAGGATTGAACTACCGACCTTCCGCTTACTAAGCGGGTGCTCTACCACTGAGCTATAGGGGCTCTTACAAACCAAAACACACACCACATCAAAACCCCATCAAACACACACACCAAACCCACAAAATACTGACACATGCATTCTCTACTCCCACAGCCCGACCCACGATCCAACCTATCAATTCACACTCGCCAATCAACGCCTATGCCACCTCTTCCAACATGTCGCCTGAAACACGACCCGCTACTCATACGAGATCCCATGCAAGATCACCACCTTCTGGCTCGGGGTCAGAGCTGCAACAAATCCAGAACCGACCACAGGGACCATGAATGGTGACTATGAACGTCGGTGCATGCCACGTTTGCTGGAAGAACTCTTCAGTTCCTACTCGGGTGGGTGAAATTTTCGTGGACTGATAGACGTCAGTGAAAACCTGATCGTCGGTCGACAAACTGATCAGCCAATACATGACGTATACCAGATAATCCAAGTCGTCGGAAGTCGTCGGAAGTCGTCGGAAGTCGTCCGGTCGACCGAAGCAAGACGAGCGGAAGCTTATCTAGCGGTGTGGATTATGTACTGGCCTGGTAGGCGTTGGCATGTGGCAGCACGGGTATATAGCAATGAACAAGCCATGCCGTTGCGCGAGTAAAGTTGGCGAGAATCGAAAAAGGCAAAGACGGCGGGTAGCACGCCTCGCTCACGAACGACACGAGGACGAGCGAACGTGAAATGATTGCAAGGAATTTGCCCCCAGGCAGGATTGAACTACCGACCTTCCGCTTACTAAGCGGGTGCTCTACCACTGAGCTATAGGGGCTCTTACAAACCAAAACACACACCACATCAAAACCCCATCAAACACACACACCAAACCCACAAAATACTGACACATGCATTCTCTACTCCCACAGCCCGACCCACGATCCAACCTATCAATTCACACTCGCCAATCAACGCCTATGCCACCTCTTCCAACATGTCGCCTGAAACACGACCCGCTACTCATACGAGATCCCATGCAAGATCACCACCTTCTGGCTCGGGGTCAGAGCTGCAACAAATCCAGAACCGACCACAGGGACCATGAATGGTGACTATGAACGTCGGTGCATGCCACGTTTGCTGGAAGAACTCTTCAGTTCCTACTCGGGTGGGTGAAATTTTCGTGGACTGATAGACGTCAGTGAAAACCTGATCGTCGGTCGACAAACTGATCAGCCAATACATGACGTATACCAGATAATCCAAGTCGTCGGAAGTCGTCGGAAGTCGTCGGAAGTCGTCCGGTCGACCGAAGCAAGACGAGCGGAAGCTTATCTAGCGGTGTGGATTATGTACTGGCCTGGTAGGCGTTGGCATGTGGCAGCACGGGTATATAGCAATGAACAAGCCATGCCGTTGCGCGAGTAAAGTTGGCGAGAATCGAAAAAGGCAAAGACGGCGGGTAGCACGCCTCGCTCACGAACGACACGAGGACGAGCGAACGTGAAATGATTGCAAGGAATTTGCCCCCAGGCAGGATTGAACTACCGACCTTCCGCTTACTAAGCGGGTGCTCTACCACTGAGCTATAGGGGCTCTTACAAACCAAAACACACACCACATCAAAACCCCATCAAACACACACACCAAACCCACAAAATACTGACACATGCATTCTCTACTCCCACAGCCCGACCCACGATCCAACCTATCAATTCACACTCGCCAATCAACGCCTATGCCACCTCTTCCAACATGTCGCCTGAAACACGACCCGCTACTCATACGAGATCCCATGCAAGATCACCACCTTCTGGCTCGGGGTCAGAGCTGCAACAAATCCAGAACCGACCACAGGGACCATGAATGGTGACTATGAACGTCGGTGCATGCCACGTTTGCTGGAAGAACTCTTCAGTTCCTACTCGGGTGGGTGAAATTTTCGTGGACTGATAGACGTCAGTGAAAACCTGATCGTCGGTCGACAAACTGATCAGCCAATACATGACGTATACCAGATAATCCAAGTCGTCGGAAGTCGTCGGAAGTCGTCGGAAGTCGTCCGGTCGACCGAAGCAAGACGAGCGGAAGCTTATCTAGCGGTGTGGATTATGTACTGGCCTGGTAGGCGTTGGCATGTGGCAGCACGGGTATATAGCAATGAACAAGCCATGCCGTTGCGCGAGTAAAGTTGGCGAGAATCGAAAAAGGCAAAGACGGCGGGTAGCACGCCTCGCTCACGAACGACACGAGGACGAGCGAACGTGAAATGATTGCAAGGAATTTGCCCCCAGGCAGGATTGAACTACCGACCTTCCGCTTACTAAGCGGGTGCTCTACCACTGAGCTATAGGGGCTCTTACAAACCAAAACACACACCACATCAAAACCCCATCAAACACACACACCAAACCCACAAAATACTGACACATGCATTCTCTACTCCCACAGCCCGACCCACGATCCAACCTATCAATTCACACTCGCCAATCAACGCCTATGCCACCTCTTCCAACATGTCGCCTGAAACACGACCCGCTACTCATACGAGATCCCATGCAAGATCACCACCTTCTGGCTCGGGGTCAGAGCTGCAACAAATCCAGAACCGACCACAGGGACCATGAATGGTGACTATGAACGTCGGTGCATGCCACGTTTGCTGGAAGAACTCTTCAGTTCCTACTCGGGTGGGTGAAATTTTCGTGGACTGATAGACGTCAGTGAAAACCTGATCGTCGGTCGACAAACTGATCAGCCAATACATGACGTATACCAGATAATCCAAGTCGTCGGAAGTCGTCGGAAGTCGTCGGAAGTCGTCCGGTCGACCGAAGCAAGACGAGCGGAAGCTTATCTAGCGGTGTGGATTATGTACTGGCCTGGTAGGCGTTGGCATGTGGCAGCACGGGTATATAGCAATGAACAAGCCATGCCGTTGCGCGAGTAAAGTTGGCGAGAATCGAAAAAGGCAAAGACGGCGGGTAGCACGCCTCGCTCACGAACGACACGAGGACGAGCGAACGTGAAATGATTGCAAGGAATTTGCCCCCAGGCAGGATTGAACTACCGACCTTCCGCTTACTAAGCGGGTGCTCTACCACTGAGCTATAGGGGCTCTTACAAACCAAAACACACACCACATCAAAACCCCATCAAACACACACACCAAACCCACAAAATACTGACACATGCATTCTCTACTCCCACAGCCCGACCCACGATCCAACCTATCAATTCACACTCGCCAATCAACGCCTATGCCACCTCTTCCAACATGTCGCCTGAAACACGACCCGCTACTCATACGAGATCCCATGCAAGATCACCACCTTCTGGCTCGGGGTCAGAGCTGCAACAAATCCAGAACCGACCACAGGGACCATGAATGGTGACTATGAACGTCGGTGCATGCCACGTTTGCTGGAAGAACTCTTCAGTTCCTACTCGGGTGGGTGAAATTTTCGTGGACTGATAGACGTCAGTGAAAACCTGATCGTCGGTCGACAAACTGATCAGCCAATACATGACGTATACCAGATAATCCAAGTCGTCGGAAGTCGTCGGAAGTCGTCGGAAGTCGTCCGGTCGACCGAAGCAAGACGAGCGGAAGCTTATCTAGCGGTGTGGATTATGTACTGGCCTGGTAGGCGTTGGCATGTGGCAGCACGGGTATATAGCAATGAACAAGCCATGCCGTTGCGCGAGTAAAGTTGGCGAGAATCGAAAAAGGCAAAGACGGCGGGTAGCACGCCTCGCTCACGAACGACACGAGGACGAGCGAACGTGAAATGATTGCAAGGAATTTGCCCCCAGGCAGGATTGAACTACCGACCTTCCGCTTACTAAGCGGGTGCTCTACCACTGAGCTATAGGGGCTCTTACAAACCAAAACACACACCACATCAAAACCCCATCAAACACACACACCAAACCCACAAAATACTGACACATGCATTCTCTACTCCCACAGCCCGACCCACGATCCAACCTATCAATTCACACTCGCCAATCAACGCCTATGCCACCTCTTCCAACATGTCGCCTGAAACACGACCCGCTACTCATACGAGATCCCATGCAAGATCACCACCTTCTGGCTCGGGGTCAGAGCTGCAACAAATCCAGAACCGACCACAGGGACCATGAATGGTGACTATGAACGTCGGTGCATGCCACGTTTGCTGGAAGAACTCTTCAGTTCCTACTCGGGTGGGTGAAATTTTCGTGGACTGATAGACGTCAGTGAAAACCTGATCGTCGGTCGACAAACTGATCAGCCAATACATGACGTATACCAGATAATCCAAGTCGTCGGAAGTCGTCGGAAGTCGTCGGAAGTCGTCCGGTCGACCGAAGCAAGACGAGCGGAAGCTTATCTAGCGGTGTGGATTATGTACTGGCCTGGTAGGCGTTGGCATGTGGCAGCACGGGTATATAGCAATGAACAAGCCATGCCGTTGCGCGAGTAAAGTTGGCGAGAATCGAAAAAGGCAAAGACGGCGGGTAGCACGCCTCGCTCACGAACGACACGAGGACGAGCGAACGTGAAATGATTGCAAGGAATTTGCCCCCAGGCAGGATTGAACTACCGACCTTCCGCTTACTAAGCGGGTGCTCTACCACTGAGCTATAGGGGCTCTTACAAACCAAAACACACACCACATCAAAACCCCATCAAACACACACACCAAACCCACAAAATACTGACACATGCATTCTCTACTCCCACAGCCCGACCCACGATCCAACCTATCAATTCACACTCGCCAATCAACGCCTATGCCACCTCTTCCAACATGTCGCCTGAAACACGACCCGCTACTCATACGAGATCCCATGCAAGATCACCACCTTCTGGCTCGGGGTCAGAGCTGCAACAAATCCAGAACCGACCACAGGGACCATGAATGGTGACTATGAACGTCGGTGCATGCCACGTTTGCTGGAAGAACTCTTCAGTTCCTACTCGGGTGGGTGAAATTTTCGTGGACTGATAGACGTCAGTGAAAACCTGATCGTCGGTCGACAAACTGATCAGCCAATACATGACGTATACCAGATAATCCAAGTCGTCGGAAGTCGTCGGAAGTCGTCGGAAGTCGTCCGGTCGACCGAAGCAAGACGAGCGGAAGCTTATCTAGCGGTGTGGATTATGTACTGGCCTGGTAGGCGTTGGCATGTGGCAGCACGGGTATATAGCAATGAACAAGCCATGCCGTTGCGCGAGTAAAGTTGGCGAGAATCGAAAAAGGCAAAGACGGCGGGTAGCACGCCTCGCTCACGAACGACACGAGGACGAGCGAACGTGAAATGATTGCAAGGAATTTGCCCCCAGGCAGGATTGAACTACCGACCTTCCGCTTACTAAGCGGGTGCTCTACCACTGAGCTATAGGGGCTCTTACAAACCAAAACACACACCACATCAAAACCCCATCAAACACACACACCAAACCCACAAAATACTGACACATGCATTCTCTACTCCCACAGCCCGACCCACGATCCAACCTATCAATTCACACTCGCCAATCAACGCCTATGCCACCTCTTCCAACATGTCGCCTGAAACACGACCCGCTACTCATACGAGATCCCATGCAAGATCACCACCTTCTGGCTCGGGGTCAGAGCTGCAACAAATCCAGAACCGACCACAGGGACCATGAATGGTGACTATGAACGTCGGTGCATGCCACGTTTGCTGGAAGAACTCTTCAGTTCCTACTCGGGTGGGTGAAATTTTCGTGGACTGATAGACGTCAGTGAAAACCTGATCGTCGGTCGACAAACTGATCAGCCAATACATGACGTATACCAGATAATCCAAGTCGTCGGAAGTCGTCGGAAGTCGTCGGAAGTCGTCCGGTCGACCGAAGCAAGACGAGCGGAAGCTTATCTAGCGGTGTGGATTATGTACTGGCCTGGTAGGCGTTGGCATGTGGCAGCACGGGTATATAGCAATGAACAAGCCATGCCGTTGCGCGAGTAAAGTTGGCGAGAATCGAAAAAGGCAAAGACGGCGGGTAGCACGCCTCGCTCACGAACGACACGAGGACGAGCGAACGTGAAATGATTGCAAGGAATTTGCCCCCAGGCAGGATTGAACTACCGACCTTCCGCTTACTAAGCGGGTGCTCTACCACTGAGCTATAGGGGCTCTTACAAACCAAAACACACACCACATCAAAACCCCATCAAACACACACACCAAACCCACAAAATACTGACACATGCATTCTCTACTCCCACAGCCCGACCCACGATCCAACCTATCAATTCACACTCGCCAATCAACGCCTATGCCACCTCTTCCAACATGTCGCCTGAAACACGACCCGCTACTCATACGAGATCCCATGCAAGATCACCACCTTCTGGCTCGGGGTCAGAGCTGCAACAAATCCAGAACCGACCACAGGGACCATGAATGGTGACTATGAACGTCGGTGCATGCCACGTTTGCTGGAAGAACTCTTCAGTTCCTACTCGGGTGGGTGAAATTTTCGTGGACTGATAGACGTCAGTGAAAACCTGATCGTCGGTCGACAAACTGATCAGCCAATACATGACGTATACCAGATAATCCAAGTCGTCGGAAGTCGTCGGAAGTCGTCGGAAGTCGTCCGGTCGACCGAAGCAAGACGAGCGGAAGCTTATCTAGCGGTGTGGATTATGTACTGGCCTGGTAGGCGTTGGCATGTGGCAGCACGGGTATATAGCAATGAACAAGCCATGCCGTTGCGCGAGTAAAGTTGGCGAGAATCGAAAAAGGCAAAGACGGCGGGTAGCACGCCTCGCTCACGAACGACACGAGGACGAGCGAACGTGAAATGATTGCAAGGAATTTGCCCCCAGGCAGGATTGAACTACCGACCTTCCGCTTACTAAGCGGGTGCTCTACCACTGAGCTATAGGGGCTCTTACAAACCAAAACACACACCACATCAAAACCCCATCAAACACACACACCAAACCCACAAAATACTGACACATGCATTCTCTACTCCCACAGCCCGACCCACGATCCAACCTATCAATTCACACTCGCCAATCAACGCCTATGCCACCTCTTCCAACATGTCGCCTGAAACACGACCCGCTACTCATACGAGATCCCATGCAAGATCACCACCTTCTGGCTCGGGGTCAGAGCTGCAACAAATCCAGAACCGACCACAGGGACCATGAATGGTGACTATGAACGTCGGTGCATGCCACGTTTGCTGGAAGAACTCTTCAGTTCCTACTCGGGTGGGTGAAATTTTCGTGGACTGATAGACGTCAGTGAAAACCTGATCGTCGGTCGACAAACTGATCAGCCAATACATGACGTATACCAGATAATCCAAGTCGTCGGAAGTCGTCGGAAGTCGTCGGAAGTCGTCCGGTCGACCGAAGCAAGACGAGCGGAAGCTTATCTAGCGGTGTGGATTATGTACTGGCCTGGTAGGCGTTGGCATGTGGCAGCACGGGTATATAGCAATGAACAAGCCATGCCGTTGCGCGAGTAAAGTTGGCGAGAATCGAAAAAGGCAAAGACGGCGGGTAGCACGCCTCGCTCACGAACGACACGAGGACGAGCGAACGTGAAATGATTGCAAGGAATTTGCCCCCAGGCAGGATTGAACTACCGACCTTCCGCTTACTAAGCGGGTGCTCTACCACTGAGCTATAGGGGCTCTTACAAACCAAAACACACACCACATCAAAACCCCATCAAACACACACACCAAACCCACAAAATACTGACACATGCATTCTCTACTCCCACAGCCCGACCCACGATCCAACCTATCAATTCACACTCGCCAATCAACGCCTATGCCACCTCTTCCAACATGTCGCCTGAAACACGACCCGCTACTCATACGAGATCCCATGCAAGATCACCACCTTCTGGCTCGGGGTCAGAGCTGCAACAAATCCAGAACCGACCACAGGGACCATGAATGGTGACTATGAACGTCGGTGCATGCCACGTTTGCTGGAAGAACTCTTCAGTTCCTACTCGGGTGGGTGAAATTTTCGTGGACTGATAGACGTCAGTGAAAACCTGATCGTCGGTCGACAAACTGATCAGCCAATACATGACGTATACCAGATAATCCAAGTCGTCGGAAGTCGTCGGAAGTCGTCGGAAGTCGTCCGGTCGACCGAAGCAAGACGAGCGGAAGCTTATCTAGCGGTGTGGATTATGTACTGGCCTGGTAGGCGTTGGCATGTGGCAGCACGGGTATATAGCAATGAACAAGCCATGCCGTTGCGCGAGTAAAGTTGGCGAGAATCGAAAAAGGCAAAGACGGCGGGTAGCACGCCTCGCTCACGAACGACACGAGGACGAGCGAACGTGAAATGATTGCAAGGAATTTGCCCCCAGGCAGGATTGAACTACCGACCTTCCGCTTACTAAGCGGGTGCTCTACCACTGAGCTATAGGGGCTCTTACAAACCAAAACACACACCACATCAAAACCCCATCAAACACACACACCAAACCCACAAAATACTGACACATGCATTCTCTACTCCCACAGCCCGACCCACGATCCAACCTATCAATTCACACTCGCCAATCAACGCCTATGCCACCTCTTCCAACATGTCGCCTGAAACACGACCCGCTACTCATACGAGATCCCATGCAAGATCACCACCTTCTGGCTCGGGGTCAGAGCTGCAACAAATCCAGAACCGACCACAGGGACCATGAATGGTGACTATGAACGTCGGTGCATGCCACGTTTGCTGGAAGAACTCTTCAGTTCCTACTCGGGTGGGTGAAATTTTCGTGGACTGATAGACGTCAGTGAAAACCTGATCGTCGGTCGACAAACTGATCAGCCAATACATGACGTATACCAGATAATCCAAGTCGTCGGAAGTCGTCGGAAGTCGTCGGAAGTCGTCCGGTCGACCGAAGCAAGACGAGCGGAAGCTTATCTAGCGGTGTGGATTATGTACTGGCCTGGTAGGCGTTGGCATGTGGCAGCACGGGTATATAGCAATGAACAAGCCATGCCGTTGCGCGAGTAAAGTTGGCGAGAATCGAAAAAGGCAAAGACGGCGGGTAGCACGCCTCGCTCACGAACGACACGAGGACGAGCGAACGTGAAATGATTGCAAGGAATTTGCCCCCAGGCAGGATTGAACTACCGACCTTCCGCTTACTAAGCGGGTGCTCTACCACTGAGCTATAGGGGCTCTTACAAACCAAAACACACACCACATCAAAACCCCATCAAACACACACACCAAACCCACAAAATACTGACACATGCATTCTCTACTCCCACAGCCCGACCCACGATCCAACCTATCAATTCACACTCGCCAATCAACGCCTATGCCACCTCTTCCAACATGTCGCCTGAAACACGACCCGCTACTCATACGAGATCCCATGCAAGATCACCACCTTCTGGCTCGGGGTCAGAGCTGCAACAAATCCAGAACCGACCACAGGGACCATGAATGGTGACTATGAACGTCGGTGCATGCCACGTTTGCTGGAAGAACTCTTCAGTTCCTACTCGGGTGGGTGAAATTTTCGTGGACTGATAGACGTCAGTGAAAACCTGATCGTCGGTCGACAAACTGATCAGCCAATACATGACGTATACCAGATAATCCAAGTCGTCGGAAGTCGTCGGAAGTCGTCGGAAGTCGTCCGGTCGACCGAAGCAAGACGAGCGGAAGCTTATCTAGCGGTGTGGATTATGTACTGGCCTGGTAGGCGTTGGCATGTGGCAGCACGGGTATATAGCAATGAACAAGCCATGCCGTTGCGCGAGTAAAGTTGGCGAGAATCGAAAAAGGCAAAGACGGCGGGTAGCACGCCTCGCTCACGAACGACACGAGGACGAGCGAACGTGAAATTGCAAGGAATTTGCCCCCAGGCAGGATTGAACTACCGACCTTCCGCTTACTAAGCGGGTGCTCTACCACTGAGCTATAGGGGCTCTTACAAACCAAAACACACACCACATCAAAACCCCATCAAACACACACACCAAACCACAAAATACTGACACATGCATTCTCTACTCCCACAGCCCGACCCACGATCCAACCTATCAATTCACACTCGCCAATCAACGCCTATGCCACCTCTTCCAACATGTCGCCTGAAACACGACCCGCTACTCATACGAGATCCCATGCAAGATCACCACCTTCTGGCTCGGGGTCAGAGCTGCAACAAATCCAGAACCGACCACAGGGACCATGAATGGTGACTATGAACGTCGGTGCATGCCACGTTTGCTGGAAGAACTCTTCAGTTCCTACTCGGGTGGGTGAAATTTTCGTGGACTGATAGACGTCAGTGAAAACCTGATCGTCGGTCGACAAACTGATCAGCCAATACATGACGTATACCAGATAATCCAAGTCGTCGGAAGTCGTCGGAAGTCGTCGGAAGTCGTCCGGTCGACCGAAGCAAGACGAGCGGAAGCTTATCTAGCGGTGTGGATTATGTACTGGCCTGGTAGGCGTTGGCATGTGGCAGCACGGGTATATAGCAATGAACAAGCCATGCCGTTGCGCGAGTAAAGTTGGCGAGAATCGAAAAAGGCAAAGACGGCGGGTAGCACGCCTCGCTCACGAACGACACGAGGACGAGCGAACGTGAAATGATTGCAAGGAATTTGCCCCCAGGCAGGATTGAACTACCGACCTTCCGCTTACTAAGCGGGTGCTCTACCACTGAGCTATAGGGGCTCTTACAAACCAAAACACACACCACATCAAAACCCCATCAAACACACACACCAAACCACAAAATACTGACACATGCATTCTCTACTCCCACAGCCCGACCCACGATCCAACCTATCAATTCACACTCGCCAATCAACGCCTATGCCACCTCTTCCAACATGTCGCCTGAAACACGACCCGCTACTCATACGAGATCCCATGCAAGATCACCACCTTCTGGCTCGGGGTCAGAGCTGCAACAAATCCAGAACCGACCACAGGGACCATGAATGGTGACTATGAACGTCGGTGCATGCCACGTTTGCTGGAAGAACTCTTCAGTTCCTACTCGGGTGGGTGAAATTTTCGTGGACTGATAGACGTCAGTGAAAACCTGATCGTCGGTCGACAAACTGATCAGCCAATACATGACGTATACCAGATAATCCAAGTCGTCGGAAGTCGTCGGAAGTCGTCGGAAGTCGTCCGGTCGACCGAAGCAAGACGAGCGGAAGCTTATCTAGCGGTGTGGATTATGTACTGGCCTGGTAGGCGTTGGCATGTGGCAGCACGGGTATATAGCAATGAACAAGCCATGCCGTTGCGCGAGTAAAGTTGGCGAGAATCGAAAAAGGCAAAGACGGCGGGTAGCACGCCTCGCTCACGAACGACACGAGGACGAGCGAACGTGAAATGATTGCAAGGAATTTGCCCCCAGGCAGGATTGAACTACCGACCTTCCGCTTACTAAGCGGGTGCTCTACCACTGAGCTATAGGGGCTCTTACAAACCAAAACACACACCACATCAAAACCCCATCAAACACACACACCAAACCCACAAAATACTGACACATGCATTCTCTACTCCCACAGCCCGACCCACGATCCAACCTATCAATTCACACTCGCCAATCAACGCCTATGCCACCTCTTCCAACATGTCGCCTGAAACACGACCCGCTACTCATACGAGATCCCATGCAAGATCACCACCTTCTGGCTCGGGGTCAGAGCTGCAACAAATCCAGAACCGACCACAGGGACCATGAATGGTGACTATGAACGTCGGTGCATGCCACGTTTGCTGGAAGAACTCTTCAGTTCCTACTCGGGTGGGTGAAATTTTCGTGGACTGATAGACGTCAGTGAAAACCTGATCGTCGGTCGACAAACTGACCAGCCAATACATGACGTATACCAGATAATCCAAGTCGTCGGAAGTCGTCGGAAGTCGTCGGAAGTCGTCCGGTCGACCGAAGCAAGACGAGCGGAAGCTTATCTAGCGGTGTGGATTATGTACTGGCCTGGTAGGCGTTGGCATGTGGCAGCACGGGTATATAGCAATGAACAAGCCATGCCGTTGCGCGAGTAAAGTTGGCGAGAATCGAAAAAGGCAAAGACGGCGGGTAGCACGCCTCGCTCACGAACGACACGAGGACGAGCGAACGTGAAATGATTGCAAGGAATTTGCCCCCAGGCAGGATTGAACTACCGACCTTCCGCTTACTAAGCGGGTGCTCTACCACTGAGCTATAGGGGCTCTTACAAACCAAAACACACACCACATCAAAACCCATCAAACACACACACACCAAACCGACAAAATACTGACACATGCATTCTCTACTCCCACAGCCCGACCCACGATCCAACCTATCAATTCACACTCGCCAATCAACGCCTATGCCACCTCTTCCAACATGTCGCCTGAAACACGACCCGCTACTCATACGAGATCCCATGCAAGATCACCACCTTCTGGCTCGGGGTCAGAGCTGCAACAAATCCAGAACCGACCACAGGGACCATGAATGGTGACTATGAACGTCGGTGCATGCCACGTTTGCTGGAAGAACTCTTCAGTTCCTACTCGGGTGGGTGAAATTTTCGTGGACTGATAGACGTTAGTGAAAACCTGATCGTCGGTCGACAAACTGACCAGCCAATACATGACGTATACCAGATAATCCAAGTCGTCGGAAGTCGTCGGAAGTCGTCGGAAGTCGTCCGGTCGACCGAAGCAAGACGAGCGGAAGCTTATCTAGCGGTGTGGATTATGTACTGGCCTGGTAGGCGTTGGCATGTGGCAGCACGGGTATATAGCAATGAACAAGCCATGCCGTTGCGCGAGTAAAGTTGGCGAGAATCGAAAAAGGCAAAGACGGCGGGTAGCACGCCTCGCTCACGAACGACACGAGGACGAGCGAACGTGAAATGATTGCAAGGAATTTGCCCCCAGGCAGGATTGAACTACCGACCTTCCGCTTACTAAGCGGGTGCTCTACCACTGAGCTATAGGGGCTCTTACAAACCAAAACACACACCACATCAAAACCCCATCAAACACACACACCAAACCGACAAAAATACTGACACATGCATTCTATACTCCCACAGCCCGACCCACGATCCAACCTATCAATTCACACTCGCCAATCAACGCCTATGCCACCTCTTCCAACATGTCGCCTGAAACACGACCCGCTACTCATACGAGATCCCATGCAAGATCACCACCTTCTGGCTCGGGGTCAGAGCTGCAACAAATCCAGAACCGACCACAGGGACCATGAATGGTGACTATGAACGTCGGTGCATGCCACGTTTGCTGGAAGAACTCTTCAGTTCCTACTCGGGGGTGAATGAAATTTCGTGGACTGATAGACGTCAGTGAAAACCTGATCGTCGGTCGACAAACTGATCAGCCAATACATGACGTATACCAGATAATCCAAGTCGTCGGAAGTCGTCGGAAGTCGTCGGAAGTCGTCCGGTCGACCGAAGCAAGACGAGAGGAAGCTTATCTAGCGGTGTGGATTATGTACTGGCCTGGTAGGCGTTGGCATGTGGCAGCACGGGTATATAGCAATGAACAAGCCATGCCGTTGCGCGAGTAAAGTTGGCGAGAATCGAAAAAGGCAAAGACGGCGGGTAGCACGCCTCGCTCACGAACGACACGAGGACGAGCGAACGTGAAATGATTGCAAGGAATTTGCCCCCAGGCAGGATTGAAACTACCGACCTTCCGCTTACTAAGCGGGTGCTCTACCACTGAGCTATAGGGGCTCTTACAAACCAAAACACACACCACATCAAAACCCCATCAAACACACACACCAAACCCACAAAATACTGACACATGCATTCTCTCCTCCACAGCCCGACCCACGATCCAACCTATCAATTCACACTCGCCAATCAACGCCTATGCCACCTCTTCCAACATGTCGCCGCCTGAAACACGACCCGCTACTCATACGAGATCCCATGCAAGATCACACCTTCTGGCTCGGGGTCAGAGCTGCAACAAATCCAGAAACCGACCACAGGGACCATGAATGGTGACTATGAACGTCGGTGCATGCCACGTTTGCTGGAAGAACTCTTCAGTTCCTACTCGGGTGGGTGAAATTTTCGTGGACTGATAGACGTCAGTGAAAACCTGATCGTCGGTCGACAAACTGATCAGCCAATACATGACGTATACCAGATAATCCAAAGTCGTCGGAGTCGTCGGAAGTCGTCGGAAGTCGTCCGGTCGACCGAAGCAAGACGAGCGGAAGCTTATCTAGCTGTCGTGGATTATGTACTGGCCTGGTAGGCGTTGGCATGTGGCAGCACGGGTATATAGCAATG
>VOQZ01000914.1:0-38303 GCA_008079305.1 Phytophthora palmivora
GTGACTAAGATCAATGGTGGTGCTGCTCCGTTTGATTTTATGCCTTCGTCGCCCAAGACGAAGACGACCGAGTGGGTGTCCAAACCACCGACGGCCAAAGAACCCGAAAAACCAAAGGCTACTACAATGAACACCCTGCTGCTGCTAAGGAGACCGAGAAGCTCAGTACGATGGAAAGTGTGCCAACGACTACTACCAATGGTGCTGTGAATCCCCTTGCCAGATTTATGCAGTTGAAGCCTGGGCAGTGGAAGTGTCCTGGATGTAGTGTCCTGAACGAGGCTACTAGCGATAAGTGCCCTTGCTGTGAAACGGCAAAACCGGGAGGCGCTAGTACAGACAAGCCTGCTGCTCCTGTGGCACCGAAAGCCCCTGGAACGATTTCCTCTAGCGGTTTCAGCTTCGGCGTGCCTGAGAAGGATACTGAGAAACCAGCAGCTGGATCAATTACGGCGAGTGGATTCAGCTTCGGCGTGCCTGAGAAGGATACTGAGAAATCAGCAGCTGGATCAATTACGGCGAGTGGATTCAGCTTCGGAGTTCCAGCTGCGGAATCGAAGAGAAGAGACGGAGAAGCCGGTTGCATCGGCTTCGAGTGGCGGCTTTAGCTTCGGTGCTCCTGCAGCTGAGACGAAAGAAGGACACCGAAAAGCTTGCCACGGGTACAACATCTGGTGGTTTTAGCTTCACTGCTCCTGCTCCTACCGCTGACAAGTCGACCGCTGGCGGCTTTAGCTTCAGCACACCCGCGGCGGCGAATGATAAGACAGATAATTCTGTCAGCAGCGCCCCGATTTCATTTGGATTCTCGGCTCCTGCTAAGAAGGTTGATGCTGCGGTGTCTAATACCTCTGCATCTACTAAGACGGATTCTTCTACCCCGTCGTTTTCTTTTGGCGTATCAGCTTCATCGACTCCTGCCCCCAGCTCTACTAGCTCGACTAGTGGATTCACGTTTGGTGCTGTCACTGGGGATGGTTCCAGCAAGGGTAAACGTAAAGCTCCTGAAGCTGATGCAGCTGAGAAGGATAAAGCTCCTACGTTTAGCTTTGGTGGAGCGTCGACGGCTACCACCGAGACACAGAAGACGAGTAGTGTGTCTGGTTTCAGCTTTAACGCAACCCCTGAGCCCAAGCAGTCTACTCCTACTGAATCAGACCGTCCCAAGAAGCGTTCGGCTGTTGGCGTGTCTGAATCGAAACCGGAGGCTTCAACCCCGGCTTTCTCTTTTGGCGCGGTGCCAAACCACCCAAGCGTCTGCTACTGCTGTGACTGCACCGACGCCTTCTTTTAGTTTTGGCGAATCTAAAAGCTCGACGGCTACTGAGAAACCGAAGGAGACTGTGGTTACGTCGTTTAGCTTTGGATCTAACCCTACCGAGAAAACTACGGAAGCAAAGCCTACGGAGACTGCTCCCGCTAAGACTGCGTTTACGTTTGGATCATCGTCGACTGCCCCGGCTCCAAAGTCCAGTGGTTTCGTTCAGGCTTCGGAATCAAAGGCTCCTACTTTTTCGTTTGGCTCTTCGTCAGCTAGTTCAACACCTGCTACCTCTGCACCAGCCACATCAGTACCTACTACATCTACTGGTTTTACATTCGGTCAGAGCACGCCAACACCTGCTGCCAGCAGTGCTACTGCATTTGGTGGTGCTTCTGCTACGCCTACTGGTTTTGGCGTTGGTACGTCGGCACCTGTGTCTACGGGATTTCAACGCCATCCCCTGTTCAAATACCTCGGCTCCTGCCTCGACGCCTGCGTTTACGTTCGGTTCGTCGTCGTCCAGCCAACCAGCAGCATCGTCTAGCTTCGGCTCAACGTCAGGATCTACAACGTTCGGGCAAACGGCTACCGGTACATCAAGCTTTGGGTCCACATCGGTTGCTTTCGGATCAAGCTCATCTAGTGGGTTTGGATCTGGTCCGAGCGCCGGAGGCTTCGGCACACATCTGCTGGTCCTCCAACTGCATTTGGCAACTCCACTTCTACAAACTCCAGCCGCACCGCCTTCTCATTCGGTGCATCGAGCCAGGCGCCCGCTGCCACTGCTTCTGCAGCAGCTCAGCCTGCGTTTTCGTTTGGTGGATCGAGCGCTCCTTCCCCGGTGGATTTGGAGCAGCTCCTTCATCTTCAAGCGGATTTGGCTCCAGCGCTCCCAGTGGCGGTTTCGGAGCTTCAGCTGCACCAGGTGGCTTCCGGTCTTCTAGCCCTGCTCCTGCGTTCGGCAACCAAGCAGCTCCTGCTGCTCCCGCATTTGGCAGCGGCCTTCCGCCTCCCTCAACCACGTTTGGCGCTCCGGCATTTGGTGCACCTGCAGCTGGTGGATTCGGTAGCGGCCCTCCAAGCTCTGGGTTCCGTACTCCTAGCCCAACCCCTGCATTCGGCGCTACTCCAGGAGCTCCTGCCTTTGGCGCCGCCCCCACCCCAGCCTTCGGTGCTGCAGCCCCAGCTTTCGGAGCCCCAGCCGCTGGTGCCTTCGGCGCTCGGCGGTGATGGTGGGTTCAACATGGGTGCCGCTCCCCAGCACGCAAAGGGCCGACGCATCCTGAAAGCGAAATCTCGTGTTCGGGCGAACGTCATAGAAGCAAGAATGAATCAATTTATCATGATATGTTTTAACTACTGTGGCGATGGCGACATTACACTGAGAGACGTGCACCATACCTCTGCACTTAGCAAGGCATAGCAGCAGATTCGAGCGATGATGGACCACTGCTGGAAACGAAGTTGTAATTTAACTGCTTTATGATGTTTTGCTGCTTGACGACGGAGTGAGTGATAGAGAGTGATAGTATCGAGATAATTTTGGCGACGGAGGCGCGATATAAAAAGCGTCAAGATGCCAACAGCGGGGATGAACAAACACCAGAGGACCTGCGAAGTCTATAGAGCGAGGTGTGTAGTATCGTGTGCGCAAGTAAAGCAATATGGCGGACATGGGGACCTCAGCTGGGGCTGTGAGCATCGGCAACTATAAGGGCGTCATGCTCTGCAATCGACCATTCAATGGTGTTTCCAGCAGTAAGCGAAGCTGGCGAACATGGTGCATCATATTATTGCATGTCTGACATTGTGGTATTTGTGTAGCTTGGCGAAGGAGAACCGATACGGTGCCAAGTCGAACAACAATGCTGTGGATAACAGCAAGGCGGCATTTTTGGCGGGCAACCCTGGTGAACCTCTGGGACTGAACGTGCCAATTCTCAGCGAGCCTGCAGTGAGTTTACCTGTGATCGTGGTGACTGTACATTTGGAGTGATATTGAACTGTTTTTGCTTCTGTTGCTACCTCTTGTTTCTTCGTAGCATGCAATCCGTCGTGACAAGAAGAATACAGCCTTGTCGAAGCACAAGAAGTGGTTGCACGATTTGCAGAAGGAGCGTGCTCGTCTGCAAGAAGCACTAGCGGAGGATGAAGAAGCCGCTCGAAAACGTCGTGAACGATTTCGCAGAGAGAGAAGCCAAAATGCGCGAGGCCGTGCGCAGCAACAATGACGGTGGTGAAGATGGTGCAAACGACGCTGCTGCTGCCTCCGAGAAGAAGAATTTGAACCGCCCCATGTGGGCACTTACAAAGGCCACGGCTGAAGAGAAACTTGACAATTTGGAGGATGCTGAAGCTAATGATCTCATTGATTTCGCGAACAACTTGGACATTGATCAGTTCATGGACGACGTGGAAATCAAAGCCCGCGTGGCACAGGTAGAACAGCAGTTAGCACAGGTGCAGTCTATTGTGGACTACGAGGACGCTGAGGAAAAGCGCTGCGAACGCGAGCAACAGCGGCTTGAGGAATTGGCGAATGCAGGCGGGGCTCTCAATGGAAACGATCTGTCTAGGCTTGGATGGGACCGTGCAGAATCCAAGGACGATGACGATGCCGTGAGTGTGGCGAGTACCGTGCTGTCGGAGTGTAAGTCAATTCGGTCTGTGCATTCGGTTCGATCAGTAGCAGCTATCACCAAGCGTGTCGAAGCCAAGTTGCTCACCAACAGCTCAGCTCCGTCGGAGGCAGGTAGCACCCCACCTCCACCGCGCATTGTGACTATCGACGAGGAAGAAGGTGTTCGCATGCAGATCAAGACTCTGCCGAGCAATTTGCCGTACATCCATCGAAACCCTGCCATTTAGGCACCATACTGAAGAATTAGTTTACACCGGGGATAGGATAAACCATGAAAGGGCAGCTATAACGTATGAACTTCTTGATAGTTCTCACGCTCCAAATTCAGCCTTGTCAAACCGTCTTGTGTCGCTTCATTTGCCCTTTGCAGAATGGGCCGGCGCAGTGTGGCATCTCAAGTAGACGAGGCCAAGAAGCATGGCATGCTACACCTCATTCAGTACCAGCTCACACGAGTGCCACCTGAACTCTTCTCTGGTGATTCATCGTCATCGTCCAGCGAGTTAGCGGCTACATTGATACGGCTTGATCTTAGCTTTAATCAACTGAAAGGGCCGAAAGCCATCCCCGACGCGATCGGAACGCTGGTTGCACTGCGTGAACTCTACATAAACAATAATCCGAGTCTAGAGCAGCTTCCAAGCTCACTCGTCCACTGCACAGAGCTTCAAGTGATTGATGCGAGCTCCACGGCACTCGACAAACTTCCTCAAGAACTCGGTCGCCTGCAACATCTTCGTGAAATCAATATCGACGGTACACCGTTGCAACACCGTTGGGAGGGTAAGGGACACATCTTGAAGAAAAACGAAGATGACGATCCCTTGATCTTCTCACTCGTCAGCTACAACAACGCCCAGGGTACCACCACAATCGGTAGCTCCACCAAGACGGTCCCAACGCCATGCCAACAAATATTACGCAAACTCCGACGTAAGGACGAACGCGAGCAACTCAAGCATGAGCTATTCGACTTGCTTCGTGACAAAGCATACCGTCTTGAACGACACGATGACAGTGTAACAGCTAGTGCAGTGCTTTACACGGCGCTAAGACGCGTACTTAAGTTGTTCCCACAGGCCATCGACATCCGCTCTCTTCTTCGCAATGCTGAACGACTTTTTCCACAAGAGTTCTCAATTAAAAGGTTTGAGAAGTTGGACGTGTCACGCATACGCAGCGAGTTTGATGTACTGCGAACAGGTGTCGAGCGCAAAAAGCGCGCCGCTGACCTTGAACTTAAGATCCGCAGCTTGTATTTTGACAGGATCGACCCCACGACTGTCGAAGGCATGGTCCACCAGATCTATGACCACCTTCCAGAACTATCTGACATCAAGTTCCTCATCAAATACGCTCCCAGACTGTTCCCTACTGAGGCTCGCAACGTCAACGGTGAGCAAATTCAACGGGACGTTGTAGCTCTACAACAACAGTTTGCGCGGGAGCGTGCTGTTGCAGTCGAGAAACTCCTTGTTGCTGTAAAAACGCTCTACAGCGACACTGAACCAGATAACGTCCATGCTCTCGTAACTAGCGTCGCGGCACTCTTCAAGGTACCCAGAGACATCAAGTCTTTCCCTGAATTGTGTTCGCTCTTGCTAAGATAAATCGTTGCTCGTCACGTGCATTGTGCTACAGAACACTAAAGAGCTGCTCAGTCTCGCCGCCGATGCTGCTGCGCTGTTCCCCGCAGACTTTCTGAACGCCCAGCCAGCTGAAATTCGTGCCAGTTTCTTGCGACTGAAAGCCGAAGTCATAGGAGGAGGTAACGTAGACCCAAAGTCCTAGTACCCCCTGTGTTAACAGTTTTCTTTGAATGATGAGGTAATACGACCGCACCTTTGCAGTTAGTTGAGCTTCATATCGACTTGACATTCAATCGGAGGGCTGGCTGGCTGGTCTTTTTCAATGATCTAGTACCCCTCTTCTTCTTCTTCATAATCGTCACCATCGTCGCTTTCTGCTTCTTCGCTGCTTTCAGGCTTGTCTTCATCATTGTCCTTATCGTCCATTTCGTTGCCTCCCTCGGCCATTGCGAAAAATGACCCTCTTCGTTTACCGTTCCTAGACTGAGTAACCTGGAGGTGCGCTGTAAGACTTTCCTCAATTTGATGCAACTTGAACGCGCGCACCTCGGTGCCACTGATATTGATATGAGCTTTTGCTTGCGTGCAATCTTCCGCGGTCGGGAACATCAAGAGTACGTTCCAGTCCTTCAACGTACCTGGTGTTGATACGTCCTGCCTTTCGTTTCGAGCACTACGACAGCCCGGTACTGGCGCTACAGAGCGTACTGACACTTGTAGAACACGATCATCTCGTGTGTCCACTGTACAATACGTGCGGTGGATCGGCGCAAAAACCTTCACAATGCCTTCTCCTTCTCCGTCATGTGGACTGTTGTCGTCATTTTGATCCGGGATCTTTTCAACAAGCACAAATGCCTCAGGATTCATCACCATCTGCAACTTTGTGGGCATTAGCAGAAATCGCTGTTCGCGATACATGCACCTCAAAGACACCATACCATCTAGTGGTGCTGTACAAGAACCCCTCCCACCACCAGCACTCGCTAGAACACTTGTGCGCGGATGCCGGTAAACAACAAGCTGCTCCAATTCGTCATCCACGTAACTTTCATCCAAAAGTTCGCGCAGCTTTCGCAGGTAGAGGAATACTTGCATGGCCTTGCGACACATTTCCATCTCATTTGAGGGGCAACGCAATGCTAAAGTGTCCCTCGCACCAGTCCACGACAGAGCATCTGTGGTAGACTCTTCCCTCTCGAGAGGAATGAGGCACTCGAAAGGTGACGAAGAATCCAGCTGCAGTTCCATAGGGAAATGCCTACGCTGGAAGTTTGTCACCTCCTTCTCCAGGACGTAGATGAACAAATCCACTTCTGCCATAGCACCACGCATACTCTCCATGACTAGATGCGCGCTACTCGAATGGATATTCTTCAGCGCAGCAGTGTGAGCCTGAGTGAGGAGGTAGGGGGATGGTGTACGAGTGTCCACCATGATGTCCATTAACAACCGCGCACACAATTGCACACTAAGCAAACGTGAACTTTGATTCCGAGCTAGAACATCCAAAATCAACTCGACCAGCCAGGCAGGATATGCGACCGTGTGGCACGACACATCATTATCTAGTCCAGAATCGCTTGCCAAGTCGTCGATATCTTCATGTGACGAAGAATCTGCCATATCGGCCTTGCTGGTGATAGCTCCAATTTCTTGTGAGCCAGAAGAAGTACTTGACGACGACAGTGATGCGGTAGGCGGCAAAAAGGAGTTATCAGTCTGATCTTTATCTTCGGTCTCATCCTGTTGCAAAATCACATTGTGTCCATTGTTCATTACCATAGTGCGCTTTCCGTGACGATACCGGAACGGAAGCAGATCAAGCTCCCGTAACAGCGAATGATCTACAGCCTTGCTGTTAACAATGGCTAGCAGAAGCATAATCACCGTTGATGACAATCGCTCGTCGCTTGAGCAAAGCAATGACAGGAGTGATTGACGGTAGCAGTTAGTATCCTGTGGCACAAATGCTTTCACCTCATCGATAGGCCATTCACCCATGGCAAAGCGGGTTTGCACGTAGCACAATGACGACTCACACGTGGTTGCCGAATGGGGACGAAATAAATGCATGGGTGGGGCCTCTTTGTCCCATCGAAGAGAAGGACGTGGGGAGAGTGGTCGTGGTGAAGTTCCTGTTGTCGCTGTGTCCTCATCATCATTGCTGTCTACAGTTTCTAGGTAGTGTGAGCTGCTATGTCGTCGTCTTGATCCAGCTCCGAGTGCAACTGCCGAATATTCACAATCTTCCGTTGCATCTGACGACAACAACATAAAGGCGATCGCGTTCACTAGAGGTGTGTGTTCCAAAATACCCAAAAGTCTCGTGAGCAAGTACAGTGCCAATTGCGTTGATACTCGTTGCGGTGGTGGCCCACAGTCCGGCAATATGCTCGTCGCCAGTAAATACTTGATATGTCTCGAGAACAATAAGTCTCCAATTTTATAGCAAAGTTCTGGCACATTAACGTCCAGCAAGTCTTGCAGGTAGAAGCAGTGGTCAATATATGCGTCCACTGCTTCCTCCAATTTCTCTGTCGTCGCTGTACGCTCTGCTCGATCTTTCGCTGAAGGCCAGCTATTCAACAGTCCCTGGAGTTTCAGCGTGAGGTCGTTGGCAATCTCCACAATATCTCGAAAGTAGTTCAGATCATCGTATTGCAACACAAACCGCCGCATTCGTGCGTCTTGAACTTTCAGCACATTGAGCGTCAACGTCTTGACTGCAACTTTTACCATCGTCTCATTGCACCGTCCAAATCTCAGCGCTCGCGCATAGAGCGGGAAGCGAAAGTCTTGACCTTGCTGCGTATCCAGGAAAAACTGCACCGTGTCTTCATTGAGTCTCAGCGACAGAGCCTTGAGTAAAGTGACGTACCAGTCCCGCACGTCGTCATCTCGGTCCACTGCAAAGGGACACTCGAGCAGTCGATTCACGTGATTATTGCTCAAAATGTAGTAGAGCGACGTGCGAGTGGCGATATTCTGCACGAGGATGCTCATAGTCTGCAGTAATTGAACCTGCACTAGCACGGACGGCTGACTGGCGCCCAGCTCCACTAAGAGAGCGAGCATGTTGGTTTCTCCAAAGTAGTCGAACAAGGCGCCGGCATCGTCTGCTACGGCGTCGTCCGAGTCCATCGCTTGGTCCTCCAGCTCCAGAGACACGCGATGCTGGTCCGAGTAGATGAGGAACTCGGCCAAAACACGCAGCAGCTCCACAATCTCGACGTCTGGGAGCGACGCGAACCGCGTGAGCTGTGCGTGTAGTGTGCGCATGTTGGCCAGCGTGAATTCCAGACGACGGCCGGAGACGAAAGCGCCGAGGAAGCCGCTGCGTTGACTGCTGCTGACAGGGCTGCTGGCATTGTTGCCCATGGCGGATGGAGCAGCCTCGACCTCTGCAAGTGAGAGAAGCAGGGAAGCCGATAAATATATTTACTGAAAATGTATTTCCGAAAAAATCGTAAATATTTTATTTTGGGGACTAATCTGCTACATGTTACGTATTTAAAACTTTGGTGAACCTGTTCACAACATTTATTTCAGAAGTCTGACAGCCAACAATTAATTGTTGGTTCTTAGCGTTCTCACTTGGTCAGCTTCACTACCTCATCTCACTCTACAATTTGCTTGACAACCACCTAGCAACGTCTCCATCTCTCGTCATGTCTGACGTCCTCCTTGCCCCCAAGTCCTCGAACTATAAGTTCACGCCGAAGCAAGTGGCGGCGTTCTACTTCAAGCCACTACTGACCGAGGACGGTGAGCCTACCGGTCTGCACGCGTGCAAAGCGTGCGGAAAGACGCGCAAGCATATGCCAAAAACAGGTTATACGAACCTCGTCTCCCACGTTCGGTCCGACCACCCCAGGTTCGAGGCCGAGATGGAGGTGGCAAGCACTGCTGCGACGGGCACGCTGCTGCCGTGGGTGCGTCAGAAGGCATCTAATCGCTACGCATGGCTGCTTTGGATCATTAAGGGAAATCTCCCGTTTTCTTTCGTGGAGATGGAGACGACAAGACGGTAAGTTTTTGTGATTTTTATAATTGTATTTCATTTTTTTCTCTCACGTTGATTGTAATTTAAAAGGTATACAAATCTACCACCTGTCTGTAAGGAAATTCTTGGTCGCGACATGGAGAATGTGACAAAGGCCGTCGAGAAGAACATCGGTGCCGTGCTCCCGGACAAGTTCGGAGCGATTCTGGATGACTGGACGCATGGTACCGAGCACTACATGGCGGTGTACGCCTGCTTCGAGCTCAACGGCGTCCGCCACTGCCCCCTGCTTTTTCGCTCGCACCGATTATCAACGGTACCGACGACAGCCTCAATGCTGAGAGCCATGTGGCTGCCCTGGCTGCATTTTTGCCTTTTTTGGTAAGGGTCTCTCTAACGTAATTTTCTAGTTGGCGACAACTGCGCGATGAATAAAAGGCTAGCGCGGCTGATGGAAGTGCCACTAATCGGCTGCGTAAGCCATCGCCTAAACTTGGCGGTACGCGGCTTTCTGGAGCCGTACGAAGCAGACTTGGAGCAAGTTCAATCACTCATGAGGCGTTTGCGAACAATTACTCAAGCGGCGAAATTGAGGTACGCCAATTTTTAATGTGATTCATGTTAATTTGATAATGTGCAAATTTTGACATCATTTTCGTGGAAAAGGTTGAGAACTTCGCTGAGACCCAAGTTGCGGAATGAGACGCGCTGGGGGCCACCTACACGATGCTCGCGCGCTACTTCGAGTTGCGCGAGTTCATTAGCGCGGATGACGAGGAGCTCGCAGAGGAGATGACGTCACCAGCCGCAAACCGACGGCTCAAATCTCTTCTGACTCAGCTGGCCGATGTGGAATCCGTCTCCAAGAAGCTGCAGACGGAAGACCTCACATTGCTGGACGCACGCGACCTGCTAGATGGACTTATGGAGATTCAGCCATCATTCAACAACTACCTCGGTACGTCTGTATGACTTAGCTACATTCATGTACATTCCTAACTACTGTTTTATTTGGAGTAGCTCCGAGAGCTGATATTGTTCACTCTCCAGATTTTGAGTCGGGCGCGGTGAAAGTGCTGGGTGGCCAATCCAAACGACTATCACGAGCCGAGCGCACGGCACTGCAGCCATTTTTGAAGGCTGAGAAGGCGACAGAGGAAGCTACGGGCGAGGCGGAGCCCACAAAAATTGGCTTTGCCGACCGTATTTTGAAGAGGCGCAAGGTTGAAGCTACCCCGAGTGCGTACGAGCTACTAGCAATCATTCCACCGACGTCCAACATCGTCGAACGCCTCTTTAGCGTCGCCCGAATGGTGCTGCGGTACGAAAGGAACCGCCTCACGCCACTATCTCTTGAAATGATCCTGTTCCTCAAGATGAATGAAAGTTATTGGGACGTGACGACCGTCGACGCCTGTATCTAGACCGTAAGATGCACTTTGCTTTACATGATAATGGACTTCTTTGTTTGACTCGCTCACGTTATTTATTTTCTGTAAGACGCTAGTGCATGACGCTACTTATTGCTGCTTGTCTACGAAATAGGTATAAATGATATTGTCGGCTTCCCTGGAGAGAAGTATGTGAAGTTTCTATACGTTTCTAACGGGATTAGAGGACCACTCTATTCGAAGTCTCTATTTCGAGACTCTATTACTCTATTTCTATCTTGACCTCTATAACTACATTCCAATAAAGCATTATAATCTATTGCAGTTCAAAAGGTCCTGCGAAATTGGATAAGATCATGGATACATAAATATTGACGAGGAACACCTCTATAACTACATTCGACGCTGCATTATAATCTATTGCAGTTCGAAAGGCCCTGCAAAACTTGATACTGTTGTAGGTACATAAATAGGCCCAGTAGATTGAATTTCATCCAATCACATTTACTCTTCAAATCACATTTACTCAATATCGCAGCTAGACTTTCGCCATTAACCAAGTTAATGGCGACCAATTGACCATGACGATTCCTAGCTATGGCCATAGCATCCAATGCAGTCGTCGGTCTCTATTGTAGATTGAAGCACCACAAGAAACACCAGCAATGGCAATCAAGTGGTGATTCTCGTGCGCGTCGATTCGCTGTCATCACTGTGGCCCAGCGCGTCTGTGGGAGGAGGCCAACAGGGGATCACTGGGCGATGCCGTCGGCTACTGCGTCCGCTTCGACGATACAACGTCCAAGAACACAAGACTCAAGTTCATGACGGACGGTATGCTGGCGCGTGAGGCGCTGCTGCCTCCTGCACTTGAGAGATACTCGGTCGTCGTGGTGGATGAAGCACACGAACGTACTTTGCAGACAGATATCTTGTTCGGTATTGCGAAACGCACCTTGCGCAAACGTAAAGACCTCAAGGCGGTCTACGCTGGATGTGGCGTTGTTCCGAAGGTTTTTTGAAGATTTGAAGCCGTTGGTGATTCAGATCCCTGGACGAATGTTCCAGGTTAATGTGAGTTATGCACAGAAGACCCAACCTGACTCTCTTGACTCGGCATTGGTGGCGGTGTTGCAGATTCACTTGGAAGAGAAGATGAATAATGGCAGTATTATGGTATTCTTGACGGGTCAGGAATATATTGAAACGTTGGAAACGCTGCTGGAAGAGTATGAACTGCTGATGCACTGAAGCTAGAGGTATGCCCGATTTTTGTTGCCATGCCACGTGAACAGCAGATGAAGGTGTTTGAGCCGACAGGAGTTCGTAAGGTGATTCTTGCTACGAATCATTGGACATCAGAGCAATGTCGTCGTCTTCCACCAACATAATAAGCGGTTCCGATTGTTTTCGGTATTCTTGACTCTGAGGTCGACGTGGTTTGTTGCTGTTCGAGGTGCCGACATTGCTCGATTTGCCATTCGACCGGTAGTTGCCGAATCGTCCAGCGCAAGATCGAGGTTACGCAACTCGAAATGAATTTGCGAAGGAGACGGTCGATTCTCAGGGGTTGCGTCCAAGCGCTTGTCAATCCCGATCCCGTACACTAATTGGGCAGTCAGGGCTCAATGATGGCTTCAATTTTCCTGCATTTACTAGCATCGCAATACGGGCATTCGTGTGCTTGACATTACCCCCACGGTTATCATCGGTCGGGACACCCTCGGAGTACGGACGTCGACAATTGTCCAATTCACTCATGATCACTCCAAACAAGTACACATCTGCCTTCTCGGAATACCGTTCATCACGTAGCACTTCCGGTGCAATCCACGAAATCGTACCAATCTCGGCAGTCATTGTCTGGTCTTCTGTGAGCTCTCGACCCACACCGAAATCCATCAGCTTGGCTTCCCACTTTTCACTCATCAAGACGTTGTTCGGTTTGAGGTCTCGATGGATAATAGGACTTTCAAATGAATGCAGATACACTAGCGCTTCTGCGATATCCAGTGCTACGAGTGACTTGCATTTCAGACCACCTCGTTCGGATTTCGTTGAGCGGAACCAGCCGTAGGAATCACGAGCGAGCGGGTCCCGAGTCTCACGTTTCAACTGTTTGTGGAGGAGAGTAGCGAGATCACTGTTAGGCATGTATTCGAACACTGAAGATAAATCCATGAGTGAGCTAAATGTGAAGCCGATGAACGTCACGATCTTAGGGTGATCAAGTGAAGAACACGTCCGGATTTCGTCCATGAAATCATTGAGCATTCGCGGATCATACGAGCACGCTCTGGTAAAAGCTGCTTTGTGACCACCATCTAGCCACGGAAGCTGACCTTGTACACAGCACCGTCACCTCCTTTCGCTATCAACTTACCACACACCACTTCTTCGTGCATTAAGCGGAAAATGTCACATGTCTTGGTCCGTGCGAATGTCATTGTCAAGATTTCTGGACGAAAGCGTTAATGCCGAGTGGATTGAAGAGTTCATGGTGCTACCCATTCCTCATTACTTGCTGTCGACAACCATATCATCTAGCTCGGAACTCATTTCTGCCTCCATGTTCCCGTGTTCAATGTCCGTGGTCAATGCAATGTCCGATCGAAAAATGTGTGTGCTGTGGGGTTGGTTTTGGTACCGGCTTCAGCCACAGATTGGAAAACGGAACTCCTGTCATTTATGTAGTCTTTGAATTTCTCGTTCGCACGGCGATGACGGAATACAAAGTAAGCCATTGCCGATCACTACCAAGAACAGTCAAGCACCTGAAATCATTACCACCAGCATCCATCCAGATGACGAGGTTGTTTCGGGACTAGGCTCGATAGGCTGAATGCCATTTGGTGGAAGTCGGGGGGAAGCTCAAAGTTCTCGACTGTACTTCCTTTTAGGTCGAGACGTCAATGAACCAGCGGATGGCAATGCCGCGCCTGATAATTTCTTGACGTCGCAGTCAGCGCACGAATAAACCTGACGTTGTGAAGGCATCTTCCATCTCGAGAGATCGTGAATGGTATTCTGACCTAGTCGGGCTGGCGAGTTGATCAGAAGGTCGGTACTACATGTACAGTACATGGATGCCATGCAAAAGCATCAAATTTCCCGTGCACTACTTTCCTTCGCTCGGCACTTTTACACAGATGGGAGGTATTTGACAGAAACAGAGCGCTCGGTCACAAGTCACAAGTCTCTTCCACTTGAAGAGGGAAAGCATTGAAGTGAAGTGAAGATACACGACAGAAAATACAGCAATACAACATCATTGCCTCTGTCCTAATTACAGACAGAGTCAAACAGTAAGGACTTCTAACTGGTGATGACTTGCTTGTGCGATACATGTGCATGTACCTGTATCTCGTGACCATCGTATATTACATGTACATGTATAACCAATACCTTTTTGGTTCATGTTAAAGGAGTCCTGGAATCTACCACTATCATCACCACTGCATTCTAAGTAACTTGCAGCACCACCGTGCATTACCACCGTACAGTGGTCTAGTGCAAGACGGCATACAGGTGGTCATTGTACAGCGGCTCCCACTTGCAGTCTCCGCTGTCGCCCCGCCAGCAGCTGTGGGAAACGTTCTCGATCTCGTGGATGAACAGGCCACCACGTTCATCCAAAGTCTTCAAACCAAACGTGTCTGAAGTGTACTCCAGCGTCTCGTTCATGTTGACGACGGTCAGATTCATGTACTGCGTCTCGATCTCTTCGATCGTCTCGACTTCCGAGTAGCGACCGAAGATGGAACTTTGCCACGGCATGATACGCTCGTCAGCAGGAGACGCAAAGAAGTGAGCTTCCTCCAGCTTTAGGAAGTTGGCCTTGCGACGTTGTTGGTCGTAGATGCACTGATTGTCACCAGGCAGACAGTGGTTGACGTTGTTATACACCGGCAGGAAGAAGTTGGCCGTGGAGAAGCTGCCAAATTGCGGCCAGCGGTTGACATTGAACTGGGAGTAAGTGTATTGTGCGTCGGGGTTCTCGATGGTGTAGATGACGTAGTCCTTCTGCATTTTTCCGTAGTAGTCCTCAGGTCCGTAGGCGCTGTAGTTGAACATGGTTTCGGGAACCAGAGTGGCCAAGAAGGGACCGTCATTAGCAATTGACAACTCCACTTTGTCAGGACCGATAAATTGACCGTTTTGAAGACCAGCCATACTGATGTAGCGCTTGACCTTGTGGTCATCCATCTCTTCGATCACAGCCCGTGAGATGGTGCCGCCTTGCGAGTGAGCGAGGAAAATGTATCCGTCGTCAAACTCGGAACTGTTAGAAACGATTTCACGGATCTGAGCGACGGCCTTCGGGACTTGCAGCACAATAGCTTCCAGGGAGCACGGCATCTCACAAAAGGTAAGAGGGATGACAGTGCGGCCTTCTGTTGTGAGGTTCGCGGCGAAGTTCTCGGCATTCGTGCGATTTCCGCGGACACCATGGAAGAAGAAAACAGGGAGCTTGGAAAAGTCCGTCGCCGCAGTTGTCACTGCAAATGCGGCAGACAGAATCGTGAAGAGAGCGCGGCGACAGATCATCGTCGTTCTCAACTGGTGACTTGGGCAGCTCGCGACTAATTCGGTTGTGGTGTAATCTTGAGGTGCTGTGTTTCAGCAGTGCTTTGTCTGTGTGATGTCCACTCGACTTTCCCGTGCAAGGGTCTTACAGCAGGACAGCCGTTGCCCTGCAGCAGCCTTTCCTGACCACCTCCATGTCGTGTCACGAATCGTGGTGCATGCGTCGCGCTTTCAGCAGCGATCTGCTCTTACAATTTACGAGAGCAGCCAAAGATGTGCTCCAGGTTCACGCCAACATGCCATTTACAAAGGTCTATCAGCACACTTTGTTGAGTTGTGGTGGATGACTGGCGGAGTTGTGAAATGAAAAGACAGGTTGCAGCTCCCACGTGGCCCGACATCTCTTGATGTGTAGGGATACTTTGGCCGTCAATCTGCACCACTTGACGGAACGCTCTTCTCGAACGTACGCAGCAGACGAGCATACTTTGTTAAAGTATGGGATTTGCAGAGGAGTTAGGACAGCGTGAGGTAGTGTGAAGACATGTGAGCAAGTAAGAAAGAGAGTTTAGTTGTAGGAAGAAGTCCGGAAGAAGCTTGTGTATTGGAGATGATGCTTGTGTGTTGGAGCTGGTAAATCCAGAAGTGAGGACTTAGAGTCCTGGTGTGCTGGACGGAGACAAATCTCCACCAACCACACCACTTAAGTACGAATCCCATAAGTATAATCTACACGGGACAACTGTAAAATACTTCCGTATATAATCGTACGCACATCGGAGATGCATACTTCAACAGCCTCCCACATCGAGGAATGTGCGTTGTATTGCAGCAACCTGATGGTTTGCCTAAGTTTGGCTTAAGTCACGGCTTTACTGAGACTTGATACTCTTTTACATTCGCACAATTGTGCTTTGTTAGCACTGTAGTTTATGTGGGGGGGGTGTTCATTGTATTGGCTAGTCAGGAAAACCTTCGGACTGAAGGGGAAACCTGTTCACCTTGTTTGCTCTTTGGTCAATTCAATTGTGTACAACTATTGTACTTTTGTACAGCTTTGTGGATATTTCTTCGCATGTATAATTGTAGTGACTTTGTGCAGTTTGTTCAGAATGTGGACGTTGTTTTACTTTTGTTAGGCTAATCAGGAAAACCTTTCGTTTTAAGGAGAAAACCTGTTCGCTGGTGTTGTATAACTGCAATATTTTGTAGGTGTGTTCGTTGCTCATGATAGCAGTAATATTATTTGAAATTGAGCAGCTATTCAGAAAAAACCATGTAGGATAAAATCTGTTCGCCTTGACTCTATTCTTCCAATTTACGTGTTCGTCGCAGTTATTCATTTCTTTGTAGTTTTTCTTTGTAAGTAACGTTTTAGAATAAACTTGTCCCCTGTATCTCGTTTTGTGTATGGATCAAGTTGTCATTTTGTTTTATTGTTTGCCATTTTCAATTATTTGTATTCAGACTAGGGCATTTTAGCCTTCCAGTTTCACAGACTTTGTCTAAGCATTCGTGAAATAGTCCTATACTCTTAGGGTTCTGTGCTTACCTCGAAGTATGCATTTGTGGGTATACTTTGATACTAGTAGAAGTTAGTATTTTCTCCGTAGGACCGTGAAGTTTAAACTCTACTTGTTACTAACTTAGTAGTACGAAGTATTTAAGTAGAAAAACTGCTTAACTTATTTTCAGCAATATTTTCATATAATCGCAAGGACATCAGCAGTACAATTTCATTGGTGAGAGCACATCTTACTCGCCGAAAGTGCGTTGGCTCAGATTTTAGGGGTACATTTCTCCCATAAGGCCTTCGAGTTACTTTTTCTCGTTTTTTTAATATTGCTAATTTTCAGCAACGCTAGCGATAAGCCTGTGTCAAACCAAGGCAATTGACTGGCAATATTCATGCGTCTATGAGCAGTTAATAGTCTGAAAGGTTTTTTCTTCATTTTCAGGTGTATTGGCATAACTTTTATTAAAGCGATCAGTCTCCAGCAAATAACTGTGTTTCAAGGAGCCTCCCATTTCCCAAAACAGTTCTTAGTGATAGTAGTTGCTACGTTTTGCTGTTCTCTTATAGATATTTGGAGTTGCTTATTGTTGCTATTCTCCATTGCAGTAGCGAACTTTCAACGTACTTAGAAGCAGTTTGCCAGTTTTGTATTTAGTGAGGCAACAAATAGATCTAGATGCAAGAACAGCATCAAAACCATGTCATCTTTAGAAAACAAAACACACCACGATCACAGGCAATGCGCTGGCTCACATCTTTGGGGTAATTTTTCTCCCTAGTGGCACTAAGAGTAGTTTTTCGTTTACGATTGCTTTTATCATTGACCAGTGACGTGTATGTGCACTATCGAATCAATCGAGTGATGAAGTTCATGCAACTAGAGCCTATTGCTTGGGTTGTATCAGCCGATGCAGCATATGCATTTGCTTTTAGATGGTTGGGCCTATGAGTGCTATACCAGATTACAGACCTTACAGCCGTAAATGGCTTGCCTTCTAAAATTGATAGCTTGCCATTAAGGCATATTTCAATGTGTTGTGTTTTGTACATTGTAGAAGACATACTAACAAAGGCTTGTGTGTGTGCTTGTCAAGCTTGAGATACGTTGGCAGAATTATTGTCACTTAGAAGCGCGTCTCTCATTTAGATGGTGTATCCACAGAGGTGTCGGCGTTTTTACATGCCGTATTGACATTATACCATTTTTTAAATAGGTTGATTGCTTAGGAACCTTTCTGAAAATTGAAGAATTGTCATGGAATTGTTTGGAAATGTTTGGAAATCTTGCCATCTTGGCGTGTGTGCCTCCCATTTTCATACATTTCTTAAAAGAAAAATTTGTGTTTACAGTAACGTAAGTTCCGTTTTGATATTTTTTTCATCATGAGAGTCGCTTCTCCGATATGAAGTGGCTTTTGCATTCTTCGCGAAAGTGTCTTTCATCTCACGGTAATTTGTAGCTTCTTAGCTTCATATGTTGCGATTTATACTTTGCTACGGCCAACTATGATCCAGCAAGTCGCAAGTAGCTTTTGCAATACGAGTATCCCTTCATTACAGTACGCAAGCACATTCATTGAGGCTATTTGCGAAAAATGGGAACTATCAAATCAGGTTAATACTACTTCTGATTATGTAACACGCTTGAGTGGTAGTAGAATTGTTCGTGGTGATGAGAGCTTTCGTTTTCTCATGTTCATTTTGATGAAGAGGGCAGAGCCTTTATGTCTTGCCACATTGTGGTAGTATTACAATGTAGTTGTCTTTTTCCCTTTGTTTGGAATGAAAACGTGCTCCAGTTGCAGAAGTCTTTTTTGGACTTTACTTTTGAATAGGGCCCCACATTTTTCAGGTAGCTCTTAGGGATCAATATGATGATATGGTAGGTATATACATCGGTTTGAAGCCGGTAAGAATAGCGCAATGCGCGGATTCCAGGGTGTGTAGCCTTCTGGATCAATTATAACGGACGCCCTGCTCTTATAGCACATTTACTCGACACGGTATCGTGACCGGCGCGTATGGCATGGCAGATTTCCTGTATGTGCTCAGCACTGTGGCTGGCAAATAAGGGAGCACGATGGCTTTTCACCTCGGTTATGCGGCCGAGTTATACGACTCTGACACTGAGTAAAGTGTATTGGGCAGCGTGGCCTCTTACAATGGCATTTCGGCCGATTTGGCTCGGCAGCTGTGCTGCAAGGAGCGCTGCAGCAATGTTGCTGGCGAGGGGGTGACAAGACCTCATTGTGAGAGTGTACTGGCCAACGATGTCCGTCCAGCAGTCATGGCTTGGTCGGACGTGGCAGTCTTCGCACAGACCTCCTTGCTAGCGTAGGGCTTATAACCTGTTAAAGTATGGGATTTGCAGAGGAGTTAGGACAGCGTGAGGTAGTGTGAAGACATGTGAGCAAGTAAGAAAGAGAGTTTAGTTGTAGGAAGAAGTCCGGAAGAAGCTTGTGTATTGGAGATGATGCTTGTGTGTTGGAGCTGGTAAATCCAGAAGTGAGGACTTAGAGTCCTGGTGTGCTGGACGGAGACAAATCTCCACCAACCACACCACTTAAGTACGAATCCCATAAGTATAATCTACACGGGACAACTGTAAAATACTTCCGTATATAATCGTACGCACATCGGAGATGCATACTTCAACATACTTGGTGGCCCTCAACAAAGATGAAATTACCAACTTGCTTCATATGCGCTTTTCGCTATCTACACGAGCCTCTTCTGGACGGGAATTATCGGTAGTCGAATCTGTGTGACTAGGGGATGATGGCAACGTGAAGAGCTGAGTACACGCACTGCACTTAGGAAGTCTCATGGCTACCAGCAACTTTGTTGTCTTCTTTTATAGTAAAACTTGCTGGTGCATTGCATCATGCAATGCTTCGTCGTTCGTGAACACATCGCCGTTTTCGGCTCCCATGGGAAATGCGCACCAGGATGATCATTGATAATTGACGAGCAGATCGGTACGATCGACTGCAGCTACCGCTTTGAAGATACAGAAGCAGCCGCACTATCGAATTTGCCGGAAACCCATCGAGTCCCCAATATCGACGATGTTTGGCACCCGTGTCCTCTTCACGGTCCTGTCCACTGCCTTTGCAGTCACGACAGCCGCGACGGACTTTTCCAAGCTCCCTGTTTTCTTCTTTCATGGTGTCCGAGGCAACCACTCAAACGCAGATAACTTCGTGGAGAAACTTTCCGCTGAAAACCGTACTGTGGTGGGGTTGTCCTTCTGCGAGACGACATGTTCCCTGGAGGCCATTGTACTGCAAGTCCCGAAGGCGATCGCTCAGATCCGCGAAATCGTGGCCAACAACTCGATTTTCGATGACGGATACATTTTCATTGGTCACTCACAAGGTGGCGCCGTGTCCCGAGCAGTGATCGAGGAAATGGATGATCACAAGGTCAAGCGCTACATCAGCACGGCTGGTCTTCAAAACGGTCAGTTCATTGGACCTGACAAGGTCGAAGTATCGATCGCCAATGATCCACCGTTCCTTGCGGCTCTCGTGCCCGAGGCCATGTTCAACTACAGCGCCTACGGACCTGAGGACTACTACGGAAAAATGCAGAAGGACTACGTCATCTACACCATCGAGAACCCCGACGCACAATACACTTACTCCCAGTTCAATGTCAACCGCTGGCCGCAATTTGGCAGCTTCTCCACGGCCAACTTCTTCCTGCCGGTGTATAACAACGTCAACCACTGTCTGCCCGGTGACAATCAGTGCATCTACGACCAACAACGTCGCAAGGCCAACTTCCTAAAGCTGGAGGAAGCTCACTTCTTTGCGTCTCCTGCTGACGAGCGTATCATGCCGTGGCAAAGTTCCATCTTCGGTCGCTACTCGGAAGTCGAGACGATCGAAGAGATCGAGACGCAGTACATGAATCTGACCGTCGTCAACATGAACGAGACGCTGGAGTACACTTCAGACACGTTTGGTTTGAAGACTTTGGATGAACGTGGTGGCCTGTTCATCCACGAGATCGAGAACGTTTCCCACAGCTGCTGGCGGGGCGACAGCGGAGACTGCAAGTGGGAACCGCTGTACAATGACCACCTGTATGACGTCTTGCACTAGACCACTGTACGGTGGTAATGCACGGTGGTGCTGCAAGTTACTTAGAATGCAGTGGTGATGATAGTGGTAGATTCCAGTACTCCTTTAACATGAACCAAAAAGGTATTGGTTATACATGTACATGTAATATACGATGGCCACGAGATACAGGTACATGCACATGTATCGCACAAGCAAGTCATCACCAGTTAGAAGTCCTTACTGTTTGACTCTGTCCTCGGTTAGGACAGAGGCAATGATGCTGTATTGCTGTATTTTCTGTCGTGTATCTTCACTTCACTTCAATGCTTTCCCTCTTCAAGTGGAAGAGACTTGTGACTTGTGACCGAGCGCTCTGTTTCTGTCAAGTACCTCCCATCTGTGTAAAAGTGCCGAGCGGAGGTTCGCAAAAAGTAATGCACGGGAAATTTGATGCTTTTGCAAGGCATAACATGTACAGTAGATGTCGGCTAAGTCATAAACTCTTAAAATAAAAGATTATCAATGTTCTCCAAGCCATCGTTAATTAAAAGAGAAGTGAAGACATGGATGAAAATGATGCATGCAAAAGCAAACAGGAATTGTATCGTAATAATACAATCATTCATCGAAGCATTGTTGATTCCTTCCTAGCTCGACGCGGTTTATGTTTGCGTTCAACCTCCGACTCTCAAGTGGACTAGGATTTCTGTACAGCCACGCATGTCGCTCGCCCAGCAATAATGAAAAGGAAGTTCGCTCGGAATGTCTGAGTCGGACGGACGAAGTTGTGCTCCAGGGATCCTCTTCTCCATCTGCTGTAACATGCTGTGCAGGAAGGAAGGGTCATCAGTTTGCGTGTCTTGACGTGCGAGTCCCGCACAACGGATTTCGCCAAGAAGCTCCAAGTCGTCCATGATCTATCGCAACATCCTTCTCGCGCTCGTGTCGTGCGCCTTTGCAAGTGCCGCGTCGGCCACTTCCGGCCTGCCTGTGATCTTTTTCCACGGTGTATTCAGCACCTACAAGGCCGGTGACAATTTCGTAGCTAACCTGACTGCTGAAGGGCGTACCGTGGTGTCGCTCTCGTTTTGCGATGGCACATGCTCGACGGAGTCGCTATTGACCCAAGTACCGAAGGCGGTGGAAACTGTTCGTGAAGTAGTGGCCAACAACTCCGTGTTTGACGACGGCTACATCTTTATTGCCCACTCGCAGGGTGGCCCCATTGCTCGCGCTGTAATTGAAGAAATGGACGACCACAAGGTGAAGCGCTTCATCAGTCTGGCTGGTCTTCAGAACGGTCAGTTCATTGGCCCGGACAAGGTCGAAGTCTCCATCGCCAACAACGCTGTATTCCTGACCATGCTGGTACCTGAAACGCAATTCAACTATAGTGCTTACGGACCTGAGGATTACTACGGCAAGATGCAGAAGGACTTTGTGATCTACTCGATTGAGAACCCCGATGCACAGTACACCGTCTCTCAATTCAGTGTGAGCCGTTGGCCGCAGTTCGGCAGCTTTTCCACAACCAACTTTTTCTTACCAGTGTACAACAACGTCAACCCGTGTCTACCGGGCAATGACCAGTGCATCTACGACCAGCACCGGCGCAAGGCCAACTTTCTGAAATTGGAGGAGGCTCACTTCTTCGCTTCACCTGCAGATGATGTTATCATGCCATGGCAGAGTTGCATTTTCGGCCGCTATTCGGAGGTGGACACGCTTGAGGAGATGGAAACGAAGTACAACAACCTAACGGTGGTTGACGCGAAGGACACTCTCGAGTACACAGCCGACACCTTCGGTCTGCAGACTCTGGACAAACGTGGTGGATTGTTCCTTCATGAGATCGCCAACGTTTCACACAGCTGCTGGGCCGCTGATGAGAACGGCTGCTTGTGGGCGAATGTGTACGACCAATACATCTACCCAACGCTAGTGTAAGGACTTCGTACAGTTAGATAAAATGCGAGGTAAATCAATTCATTTGGCGCATGCTGCTAGCACAGTTCACCAAATACGTTCCGGACCGCTTCCGTCAAAGTTTGACGACATGTGGACTACGATGCTGTATGGGATGGAGTGACCAACTTGTACACGGATGCTGAGAGAGAAGACTACGATGCATCACAATACTGTACATGATCAACAACCAAACCTGTAGGCTGATCCCGACGATGTTGAATGTACTACGCAGATTCAGCTGTCACCATTGGGAAGTTTAGAGTTTACTCCACGTTTACATTGAGATAGCGATGTCCCGAAGAAAACTACTAGGATATCGGTGTTTGGTAAACGCTGTTGGTACTTGCAGTGCTCCTCGTGCTAACAAGGTTCACACAACGGATTTTTCCAACAAGCTCGAAGTCGTGATGATCTCCCGTAGTATCCTTCTAGCACTCGCCTCTTGCTTATTCACGAGCGTTGCTTCGGTTGTCTCCGATCTTCCCGTGATATTCTTTCATGGTGCCACCATGACCCACAAGGCTGGTGACAACTTCGTGAGCAATCTGACCGCTGAGGGACGTACCGTGGTGCCGCTTTCGTTCTGCGAAGGCGTGTGCTCGGCCAAATCGCTTCTGACACAGGTACCAGAAGCTGTGAAGGCAGTTCACGAGGTGGTTGGCATCAACTCGGTTTTCGGCAGCGGCTTCATCTTTGTCGGTCATTCACTGGGTAGCCTCATTGCTCGTGCCGTGATCGAGGAGATGGATGACCACAACGTCAAACGCTTTATCAGTTTGGCTGGACTGCAAAACGGACAGTTTACTGGGCCCGACACTGAAGTGTCTCCAGCTAGTGGTGAATTATTAAAGGTGCTCGTCCCTCAGACCGTTTTCAACTATAGTGTCTTCAAAGCCGAAGACTACCACGGCAAGATGCAGAAGGACTTAGTTCTGTTCACGATTGAGAATCCAGATGTCCAAAACTTGTACTCGCATTTTAATGTGAACCGTTGGCCGCAGTTCGGAAGCTTCTCCACATCCAATTTTTTCCTACCCGTGTACAACAATGTGAATCACTGCCTTCCAGGAAATGATCAGTGCATCAATGACCAGCACCGCCGCAAGGCCAACTTCCTGAAATTGGAGGAAGCCCATTTCTTCGCTTCACCCGCCGATACGATCATCAAACCATGGCAAAATTCTATCTTCGGTCGCTACTCGGAGGTAGGCACCATCGAGGAGATTGAAACGCACTTTATGAACTTGACTATTGTCAACATGAATGCGACACTGGAGTACACTTCGGACACGTTCGGTCTGAAGACCCTGGACGAGCGTGGTGGTCTGTTCATCCACGCGGTGCCCAATGTTTCTCATTTGTGCTGGGTCCAAGATGAAGACAGCTGTGCTTGGGCGTCTGTGTATGACCAACACGTCTACCTGACCCTTGTGTAAGAGCGTTATAGCTACACATCCTTCGGTAAGCTGGTGTGCAAGATATCCATGATGGATGGATGAGTTTCCAGATGGCAAGATACTAACACTGTAACGGGGTTACACGTGAGGTTACCCTTTTCGTCTGTATGACACAAGGGTTACCTCTGTTGAGGAGTGTGGCCTCAGGTCCACTCATTGAGCTAGTATCTAGCGTTAGCTATAGGCTATAGTGAGGTGCAGGTATTCGCACCGTAAGCGGCAGAGCCGCAAGATCAATACATTCAGTTTGCATTTTATCTAGTCCTACGGACTGTGTTCGGGTTCTCCGATAGAACCCTCCCTTTGACTCTCTGAGTCGTACGTCTTCCTCTGACGCCAAGCTACGGCAGCCCCCCTGCACTTGGTAGCACTTGTAGTCAATCCGTCACCTGAGTCTGACTAGACTGTTCCTCTGTGAGGATGGAGCAAGCTGCGTTTGCAAACCTCGCCCCCGGGCAACAAGAGGCGCTTAAAAAGCTGATGTCCTTGTTGGGCCCGGAGGGCGTGGCGCATCTTGCCTCGCAAGGCCCGGACGCTATCAACGCGCGTCTCGAGGCTTTCTCAAGTTATGAGAATGCTCTGCTGGAGCACATTCAGCAGAGGATGAGCACGGCGGCTCCCTCAATGACAGCAGCCGCGCTGCAAGGGTCGACCCGACCAAAACCGCTCATGTTGAGTGTCCAGTCCTTCGACGGGAAGGAAGGAGAGAACCTCATGCTGTGGATCAGAGAGGTTGAGATGGCCATGAGTTCGGCCTTGCTCCAGACTGAGCACCAGCGCGTAGCGCTTGCGATTTCTAAGCTCAGTGGGCGAGCGCGTGAGTGGGCACTCACGAATGGGTCGTCAGTTGACGGTGCCTTCCCGACATGGGATGAGCTGAAGCGGCAGCTCTCGCGAGTATTCTTGCCCCCGAACCACGCGTACCGCGTGCGTTCGCGCTTCCTGGCATGTCGCCAGGGCAAGAAGGAATTACTGGACTACGTCCAAGAGCTCCGAACGCTCATTGCTGGCATGTTTGCCGATCCTCTACCGGAGGTAGTCACCACAACGGTGTTCATGGACGGTCTTCGGACCGGCGTGGCGCGCACGGAAGTCTTCCGTAGCCGCCCATCCTCATTCGAGGAGGCTGTGGCCGTGGCGTTGAACGCCGAGCACAACTTTAGGTCAGCCCGCATGGGCTGGAGTGTGCCTCAGGCGAGTCCGCAGGAGGGTCCGGTGCCAATGGACCTCAGCTATGCTGAAGATAAAGCTGCTGAGCTTCGAGCTGCTGAGCAGCGTCGTGGCATTCGTCGCTGTTTCTCCTGCGGTAGTACCGACCACCTTAGGACGGGCTGTCCGTTGCGCAGATCGCGCAAGGCTCACCTGAGCCGAAACACCGCTTCGAGTCGAAAATCTGACTCGTCGCGGGGAAACGACCACTCCCAGTAGGCGCGGGGCCGCCTGCTGGGGAAGAACTAGGTTCTGTTGTACCTCAGGGAGGTAGAGGTCAGCAGGGCTTGGCCCCGGAGAGATCGATATTCTCTCAAAAGAATCGCGTATGCAAGCCGGGCTTGCTGGTCGTTGAGGCGACCGTGAAGGGCTTTGAGAAGCCGTGGATCGTGTTGATCGATTCGGGTGCGTCGGGCAATTACGTCCGGCGCACCACCGTGGAAGGTAGTCAGCTGTATGCTGAGGCGCTGCGAGCGCGTGCTAGTGACGTAGTCACTGTCCGTCTAGCGACGGGAACCCGTGTTACGGTGCCCAAGGTCCCATTGGATTTGGGCGTGAAGTTCTTAGACTTCGACAGCAGGGAACGCTGTTTGGTCTTAGACCTGGACTCGAGGTATGACCTCATACTTGGCATGTCGTGGCTGGAACGCCACGAGCCATGGATCGACTGGAAGTCGAAAACATTAGGTGCTACGCACTTCTCTCCTGATGGAGCTTTGGCGAGTCATGAACCCACCTCTGCCAGGACGCAGAAGCGCTATTGGCGCGAGCATTGGACCGAGTCGGTCTCTTTGCTGGACGTTGGCGTGTCCGAGTTAGAGAACGCCTGTGTCGGGGACACTAGCCCCGAGTTAGGAGCGACGTTGACAACGTCTGCTGGTCCCGAGCGTAGCTCGTTGGACGAACGTGGAGTGGCACGTAATCCACTGGGTGGTGTCGGTCCGACGAGGGACGCACCACCGCGTGTCCAGGTGGACGCGGTCGGCAATGAGCCGAGATTTCACGGGCTACGCCCGGATGAAAATTGTGTAGTGGCACGTACTCCACTGAGCAGCACTCGGCCGGATGGCAAGTTGCTGCGTGCTCGTTTGAGCGTTGTCGACGGTACGTCGAGGCATTTGGGGCGCGGCCCTACTAATGCGCATGGGGTGGCATGTAATCCACCGGTTCAAGGGCATGGAATGCCTAGTGTCTCGAGAGACATTGGTTCCTGCGGGAACGTCAGTGCCGCGGCACTTGGACGGGGCGAAAGTGATGTCGCCTTGTTGCCCTCTTCCACCCGGTCTCGGGCACGGAGGAGGAGGAGGATGAGACGCAGAGCGTCTGCGACGTTGTATACGTCGGACGAGGTGTCCAGCGTGTCGAGCGAGGATGCTCCACGCGACTGCAGTGAGCAGTTATACACACTCGTAAATGGAGTGACGGGAGAAGTCGATGGCGACATCAGCCTTAGTGACCTCCCCACTGTTGATGCTTTGCTCAAGCTAGACGAGATGTCTGTGGGCGAGCTCGGAGACGCCTTGAAGGCGGGCGGCTTAGCCGAAGTAGTCTTAATACGACCAGCCGAAGAGTTGAACTCGTCGTCACTTGTTGACGAAGCGGTCCTGGAGGACACGAAGCAGGCGCTTAATGCGCGTAGTGGATCGGCGATCCTGAAAGATCCGTCGGATCCTTTTCACTCCTTGTTACTGGAGTATGGAGACGTCGTCTCAAAGACCCCGCCTATGGGTCTGCCTCCGGATCGAGGTGTTCGTCATGAGATTGACCTGGTTCCAGGAACCAAATACTGCGTAACACGGCAGTGGCCTCTTCCTAAGGAACAGTGTGACGTCATTGACGCCTTTTTCCGTGCGAAGCACGAAGCTGGGTTAGTGCGAGAGAGTAAGTCTCCACACTCCACGCCAACGTTCTGTGTCAGAAAGCCAAATGGCAAATGGCGCATTGTCCATGCTTTTAACAAGCTGAATGCGGCCACCATTCCGGCGCAGACGCCGATTCCTCGAAAGGATGTTCTCCAGAACAACATGGTGGGGTGTACACTGTATAGTGCGCTCGACTTAGTCGATGGGTATTACCAGTTGCTCATGCGAGCTAGTGACATCCCGCTTACGGCGGTTAGCACTCCGAGCGGTATGCTCTGGGAGTGGTTGGTGATGCCCCAAGGGCTGTCGAACGCGCCGGCAACGTTTAATCGTCTGGTGACGCAGTTATTCCGGCCCCATCGGGCGTACGCACAGACGTACTTTGACGACATATTCGTCCATAGTCGTGCGGAGCACGGGAGGTCTGACGTGGAGAATCACGTCGACCATTTGAGAGCGGTGCTCGAGTGCATGCGCACAAACAAGCTATACGCCAATGCTGATAAATGCATTTTCGGCGCGGAGGAAATCCCGTTTCTGGGATGCTTCATTGGGAAGCGTGGCCTGAGAGCAGATCCTGCTAAGGTCAAGGCCATTGTTGATTGGCCGGTTCCTGTGAACCTGACGGACTTAAGGAAGTGGCTTGGCCTTGCCAATTACTTGCACAAGTACAGCGAGAACTACGCTGAGTTGGCGCGGCCACTATCCAACCTCCTGAAGAAGGACGCTGAGTGGTGTTGGAACACCGAACAGCAATCGGCTTTCGAAGCCATTAAGGAGAGCCTCCTCCAAGCGCCAATATTGGCTCTTCCGGACCCGGATCGTCCGTTCAGTGTCGTCTGTGACGCATCTGATTTTGCCATTGGCTGTGCACTGCTGCAAGCAGACGCCAATGGGCGTGAACGCGTCATTGCGTTTGAATCTCGGCAGCTCAAGGCTGCTGAGAAGAACTATCCAGTTCATGACAAAGAGCTACTTGCTATGAAGTACGCTCTCGTCAAATTCAGGGTGCACCTGCTGGGCTCTAAGCCGTTTGTGATCTTCACTGATCATGCGTCATTACGCACCGCGACACAGTCGCCACACCTCTCGCAGAGGATGGCCCGTTGGCTCTCCTTCTTTGCGGAGTACAACTTCGAGGTGAAGTATAAGCCTGGCAGGCAAAATGCTCTTGCCGATGCGCTTTCGCGCAGACCGGACTATGAGCTCGCTCATGTTACGAGCGTGAGCTCGTCTGTAACAGAGCTGATCCGTGCGGCGTATGCACGAGATGATGTTTGTGTAGCTGTGCTACGTGCTCTTGGGAGCGAGGAGTTTAAAAACTCAAACGTCACCCTGTCTGCGCGGCTGCGAGCGCGATTACATCGCTATACCCTCGAGGGAGGTTTGCTGTATTACAGCACGGGTACGGATGATACCCCCCGAGTGGTGGTTCCTCATGATGAGGAGTTGAAGTATCGTATCCTCTATGAGGCACACGACGTTCCGCTGAGCGGTCACCTTGGTCGTGAGAAGACTTATGGCTCTGTGAGCCGGGATTATTGGTGGCCCAAACTATACAAGTGGGTGAAATCGTACGTGAGTACGTGTGAGTCGTGTCAACGGGTGAAACCCTCGCCGCATTCGGCAGCGCCTTTGGCGAGTTTGCCTGTCCCTTCTGGGTGTTGGCAGTCCATTAGTATGGACTTTGTGTTTGGTCTGCCGAAGGATTCGGCAGGCAACACAGGCGTGGTGGTCTTTGTGGACCGATTGAGCAAGATGGCTCATTTAGCGGCGGTGCCGGATACCATTGATGGTAAGGGTACAGCGTCGCTGTTTTTGGATCGTGTCTTTCGACAACATGGACTCCCTGAGTCAATTGTTTCTGACCGTGATCCCCGTTTCACGGGTGAATTTTGGTCTGCGGTGTTTAAGGTGCTAGGCACTAGACTGGATATGTCTACGGCGGACCATCCGCAGACCGACGGTCAGACTGAACGCGCGAATCGCGTTGTCGAAGACATTCTGCGCAGCGTCTGCGCTGAAACGCCGAAGCGTTGGAGCGCCATGCTCCCTGTTGTGGAGTTCGCAATGAACAATGCGGTGCATGCCTCGACAGGCTTCACCCCGTTCTATGTGAATGGCCTCACGCACCCTCGCGTCCCGTTGACGCCGTCACGTCGTGACTCTGGGCTTGATGGGGGAGAAGCCGAGTGGCTAGCTGACGTCTGCCCTACCGCTGTGCGGAAACAAGTGGATGACTTCCTGTCACTACGCCTCAGCGTTTTACGTCACGTACGTGACGCGATGGCTGAAAGCCAAGACGTTCAAAAGGAACAAGCGGATGCAAGAGGCAGAAGAAATGTGTGGAACTTTGAGGTCGGAGACCTGGTTTTATTAAACGCTAAAAACCTACCTACACATGCAGTCTCTGCGGTCTTCAAGACGAAGTTGCGTCCTCGTTTCATCGGACCGTTCAAGGTCGTGGCCAAGAAGGGCCTGGCGTACACGCTCAATCTTCCGAAGAAGATGCGCACCCACCCGGTGTTTTACGTAGGCTTGCTTAAGCCATACCGGGACCCGAGCCAGGTGAGCGCGGAAGCGCTAGCACCGAGTGGAAAGCCAACGGCTACTGTTGAGCGCCGCTCCGCTGCAAGCGCACCAGCAGGTCAATCTGACCATGCAGACGAGCGACCAAGTCGCGCAGCTCAACATTTGAGCGCTCCAGAGCCGCCATGCGGTCTGCCTGCTGGTTCCCAAGTCTCTCAACGCCCTGCGAGGCCTGGTCTGCGACCTCGTCGACATGGTGTTCAGCCTGCTCCAGGTCATCCGCGAAGCGGGAGAGTTGACCCGCCACCCAGTCGCGGAAACCGCGGTGCTGTGCGAATTCACGCTCCACAGCGTGCACGCGGTCAGCCGTCGCATAGCGAGAATCCAGCGGAGGATAGGCGCCCTCCGGCGTTGCTGGATCAGCATGGGGAGCTCCACTACCACTTGGAGCGATTGTTGAAGCGCCGGCGGCGCCGTGGTCATACCCAGTATCTGGTGAAATGGCGGTGCATGCCTCCGTCATGGGAGTATGAAGTGCCGCTCCGACAAGACTGCCCTGACGTCGTGGACGCTTTTGATCGGGAGCACCCGAGGCGGCAGTCGCGCCCTCGACCGACTCGTCGGTCTGCTCGCGCTTCCCGGTGCTAGAGCGTGTTGACGATGTGTCAGAGCGCGCGCGAGAGCTCGATCGTTGAGTATCGCGCGACGCAGTAGCCCCATGGGGGCGAGATCTATGAGATCGTAATAGGTCGTTGACCTTTCGCTTCGCATATCGGAAGCGCAGCCGACGTTCAAGCAGAACGTCTTGCTTACTGAAGCTAGCTCGTAGAGCTACAAGTGAAGACAACTTGCGCGAGTGTTCCACCCAGTTTTGGAACTGCGCGTCTTCTTCGTGAGAGAGCTCACCAGGTCGGAAGACCACTGGGATTCTCCGCATGTCCGGGACGGACAGGTTGTTGCTCTGGTCACTCAGACGCTGAGCATACTCCGACGGAGTTGTCCGTTGGGGCGTCAGGTACTGCTCACGGAGCTGAGTACGTGCGGCCACCTGGTCAGGTGTTGTGGCCTCGGGCCCGATGACGTACGTTGTCAAGAGCTGCTGGGCAGCCTCCCGAGCAACAACCGCGGGGTCGCGGGGCCGGAAGCCATAGTCCCGTTGGGAATCGCTCACCAAGGGTCGAGCCTCTGGAATGTTGGAGCGTGAAGCACCACGCTGTTGTTCCAACTGTTGGCCCTGGGCCTCATCCAACGGATTGGTAATGATGTTGGCCTCAGGGATTTCCCCTTCCTCGCGTGAGGATAGCGCTGATCCACCGTATAGGGATCTCAGCGGCGATGGTCGTTCGGGGAACGGATTCGGCGTTCGTAATTGCCGTTGCTCTGGTGAGCGTGGTGCCGAGACCTCCGACACACGCGAGGGTGAGCCCCCAGTGCTCTCCTCGTAGTCGAGCTCGTCCTCGGGCACTAAACCGTACCCGGTGTTTGGTCCCTGACCAGTGGATGGTGGCGCGTCACCTTGCGTAGGTGCCATGGGCTGTATGCCGTGGCGGTGACGATACGCGGTGTAGTATTCTCTCACTGAGAGACGCGATGCACTTGGGCTATGCCCTGACGAAGAAGCGCTGGCGCGCGACGGTTGTGAACTGTGGTCGGGAGACCCAGGGGCTGCGGGCATGTGTATGTGCCGCGCAGCAGTTTGAAGAATGTGCTCGTTGAGCAGAAAGATTCGCCACATGACGTGGTGTGACCTCAACTGGAGGAACACGGGTGTTCTTCAGTTTGATGGGGGAGAGTGTAACGGGGTTACACGTGAGGTTACCCTTTTCGTCTGTATGACACAAGGGTTACCTCTGTTGAGGAGTGTGGCCTCAGGTCCACTCATTGAGCTAGTATCTAGCGTTAGCTATAGGCTATAGTGAGGTGCAGGTATTCGCACCGTAAGCGGCAGAGCCGCAAGATCAATACATTCAGTTTGCATTTTATCTAGTCCTACGGACTGTGTTCGGGTTCTCCGATAGAACCCTCCCTTTGACTCTCTGAGTCGTACGTCTTCCTCTGACGCCAAGCTACGGCAGCCCCGCTGCAAACACTGACAGATCGAGGACGATGACTACGGGAAGATAGATGCTAGCAGACCTGGTTAGATATTTTTCGGGTCTTTTGCGGGTCTGGTAAGGTGTCGGGTCGGGCATGGATATTTAAGTGGTCGGCTACCGGGTCAGGCTTACCTTCACCTGACCCGTAAAATATGGTAATATATCTTTTCAACAACAACAAGCTCGTTATGACAGTGGCATACTAGTGTTCTGCATCACATACTCTACAGATCAGCTTATATTGCCTCTGATGATCAGTGACCAGCCGCGCTTGGCTTGGCTGGGCGCCCCTTCGGCGCCACCGCGGTTCGCTTCGCTCGCGATATAAAGATAAGATATACTGGGGTTGTCAATGCGCGGCTCGCTGAGGAGCTCGGCGCTGGGCCCGCCTTCACAAATACCGCGCGGCCCTGCTTCGCGGGCTCCCCGCGCGGGTTTGTTTTGGCTACGCGCGCTCGCACCCGCTCGCCTTAGTTGGTCGGGTACTATCATAACCTACTTACAAGATGCCCAGAGTTTACGTACCAATAAGTGTATAGATAGACGAATCTGTAGGTTTTGACTTACTATTTTTCTGGTAAGGGTCTGGGTCGGGCATGAAAACAATTATATATTCGCTGCAAAATATCCGGGGGTCTGGGTCGGGGTAAGACTGACCCGACACCTTACCAGACCCGCAAAAGACCCGAAAAATAATCTTCCAGCAGACCTAGATTACTCCACTCTAGGTGTCTCTCACTTACGAATTTTGGGGGATCTATCCTACTAGCCTTCTTCTTTTTACTACGACGTTCGGAATATTTAAGCGATGGGTCTCGACGACACGCATACTGCTTGAAGGCAACCAACACTTTTTTTTCGGACGAAGATGGAAATTGGACGCCGTTCAAATCGGCAGTATCAGTAACAATCGGTTTAGCAGGATCAAAAAATGACCAGTACGGACGCGGCGCGTGGAGGACAATGCACGTCACTGGAGACCCGGTACTGTGCCCAAAACAAGCGCTTCGCAACATCCTACGTGCCCGAAGAGATCTGCAAGTGCAACACGATATACACCTCTGCGGCGATCTCGACGTCGCAGAAGTGAACAAGGCCTTAAAGATGACCGCAACCAAAGCCGGGGTCGCCCCTACAGATTATTCCTCACATTCACTACGCGTGGGTGGAGCGACTGCGTTGCTGAATGGTCAAGTCGAAAGCCTTCCTATTAAATTGCTTGGCAGATGGATGAGCGACTGTTTCGAGAACTACCCTGTTTTGACCGCAAAGGCGACCGTTGGCCTCTCGCGGAAGATGGTATAAGGTCAGCCACATTCCACTCGAGAACGAGGTAAGCAAACTTCTGGGGGGCCGCTCACCACGCCCTCGAGCATGGCTGGTGAAGTCAAAACACGTTTGCCCCCAAATGATAGTATTCTTGCAGCTGGTGTCTTGAGATCCTTAGCTACATTACAGTGCAGTTTGCATTGCCTTTCAGATGTAGACACAATCCATTCATCAATAACCCGTTGACGCTTCTCATACCACTCGTTTCCTGTCGGATCTTGAGCCTCGACGCTTCAAGTAGGTAGTATGTCCACTATTTCGCACCTACTCACTTGAATCTAGCTCAGTCTTCATCTTTCTCAAGACAGTTCGTTTCTCAGTAAAGCCTAGAACATCACAGCATGTTGTTATCCAGTGCGTTTGCTTGCATCGCCACAGCTCGTTGTGGCCTACCTGTGATCTTCTTCCACGGCGCCACCATGACTTATGAGGCTGGCGACAACTTTGTCGCCAACTTGACTGCTGAGCACCGCACAATGGAGTCACTCTCCTTCTGTGACGGTCCATGTTCGATAACGTCGCTCGTGACCCAAGTCCCGGAGGCTGTGAAGAAGGTGCACGAGCTGGTAGCCAACAATACGGCCTACAAAGACGGCTATATCTTTATCGGTCATTCACTTGGTGGAATGATTGCTCGTGCTGTGATTGAAGAGATGGACGACCACAAAGTGAAGCGCTTCATCAGTTTGGCTGGCCTTCAGAACGGGCAATTCATAGGCCCTGGAAATGTGGAGGAGTCATTTGCCAATGGTGCACTCTTGAATCTCAACGTATCCGAGACTCTTTTCAACTACAGTGCCTACGGACCAGAAGACTATCACGGGAAGTTGCAGAAAGATCTCGCTCTGTATACGATCGAGAATCCGGACTCGCAGTACCTGTACGCGCACTTCAACACTTACCGATGGCCGCAGCGTGGTAGCTTCTCTACTGCCAGTTTGTTCCTGCCTGTGTACAACAACTTCAACCGCTGTCTACCAGGTAACAACCAGTGCATGTTCGACCAGAAGCGCCGGAAGGCCAACTTCCTGAAGCTGGAAGAGGCCCACTTTTTCGCCTCTTCAGCCGATGAAATTATTAGGCCATGGCAAACGTCCATCTTTGGTGGCTACTCGGAGGTAGACACCATTGAGGAGATCGAAACCGAGTTAACAACCTGACGGTGGTGCGCTTGAACGAGACTTTGGAATACACTTCGGACACGTTCGGTCTGAAGACCCTGGACGAGCGTGGTGGTCTGTTCATCCACGAGGTGCCTAATATTTCTCATTTGTGCTGGGTCCAAGATGAAGACAGCTGTGCTTGGGCGACCGTGTACGATCAGTACATATATCCGACCCTTGTGTGAGCACTGGCGAATTCAGGAGTTACTACATCAAAATTGCAAGAGATAATAAACATTCAAGTCATTCATTACAGTGGAACTCCAAAGCATACCTTTGTAGTTAGGCTGTATCACCTCTGCTACCACGCAAGCTAACGTCGCGCGCGTAGCCGTATTCAATCTGCTGATCTTCTGGTGCCTCGAAATTGAAGCCTGAAAAAGACTCACTGAGAGCACCACTCCCTGAGCCGTCATTACTACCTAACGACATTTTCCTGAATTCGTCGCGAAAGTTACTGCCATCGACCTATCAAAACAGTGTTAGGCAACCATTCACCACTACATCCAACAAACGCAAATGCGTACAATAGTATCTGGAGAACCACAAGGTTGGAGTGGAGCTTGGACCTCTCGGAACGTGACCATTTCCCAGTCGATGTGCTGGAAGAAACGTGTTCCTGGATCTCTGATCCTCCAAGTGATGATCCCAATCTATCGACGGGGTTTCGGTTCAGCAGTTTCCGTAACAAGTCTTTTGCTTCCTTTGAAAAGAAGTCTGGAAATGAAAGCGGACTGTGAAGGACTCTTTTGTGCATTTCCTCACGGTTCTGGCTGTACCATGGCGGTAGTCCTGTGAGGAGTTCGTACAGTACCGCTCCAAATGCCCACCAATCCGCGGCTGTGCCGTATTCTTCACCCCTCAGTATCTCCGGAGCTGTTGCAAAAAGAATGAAAATGTTGATCTACTTCAAAACTAGAGGAATAATATATTACTCACCGAGATACTCGTAACTCCCGCAAATTGTCTTCGCCCCGCGAGTAGCTTCAGTGACCCCGAATTTACTGATGCCAAAATCCACAAGTTTCAGATGACCATCTTCAGTGAGCAGTAGATTTTCCGGCTTGAGGTCCCGATGCAGAATACCGTGTTGGTGTAGCTGCTGTACTGCAAGGAGTAACTCTGCAGCGTAGAATGCTGCTACCTCTTCGGTAAACTTCGTCGCTCGCTCCAAGTGCGTGGACAATTCTCCACCAGGACAGTACTCCATCACAAAGTACAAATGTCCTTTTGTCTGAAAAGCCCAATGCAAATGCACTACCAGAACGCTGTCAACATCAAGATATATATCAACAAGAACATCCAAACACTTACCCAAAGCGTGATGGCAAGTTCCACCGAGAACATCCCGTTCCGACAAAACTCTAGCTGCCAATTCTTCCTCCTTGACACTTCGTTTCGACACGACTTTCATCGCATATAACTTCCCATCTTGTCGATGGCGAACCAGCAACACTCGCCCCATGCCACCAACTCCGATCACTTTAATACGTTGGAAATCCTGCGGTGAGATCGTCTCTCCGTTCATATCGTCGCATTTACTTTGAACTTCATCAATCTTTCGACTATTCCGAGCCAACCTCCCAGCTGCTCGTGCTCTCCGTTTAACCAGCTTCAGCTGCTCCTCTTCATCCATCACCTGTGTCTCAATTCTCCGGAAAGTGCTCCCTGTAGCGCTTAATGCACTGGGTAAGGCCATCCAAATACCACCTTCCTCGTCTGTATCGCATGCATCACTGTCACTCTCATCGGGATCACTCTCTGAGTCTGAGAACACGCCAGTTTCGGCTCGACGGTGGAGCTCCCGATGGTCCAGAGCTCCAGGAACCTTCGAGTCCGATCCTCGCGACTGCTGGACGCCCATGCCGGAGACTTGACGAATACTCCAACTGGCTATTTGATCATTGGCCAAAAAGTCCGCAGGAATATGGGGAACCAGCTCAACTGCTTGGCACAGTGTCAAGCACGACAAGAGGGTGCAGAGACTGCTGGTGCTACAGAAAGGTGAGTAGGTTACGTGAAGGTATGTGGTGATGGTGTTTAATGGCTGAGGGTCTAGGCGCCTACTTCATGCGGAAGAAAACGATTCTCGGGATGAACACTGGAACGGAGAGAATTCACGTGAAACTCGATGAAGACGGACACACGTGCGTAATGCAACACTTCTCTTTCTTGTGGATTGACCAATTGGTTGCACTGTCAGATTGTTGTGGAAGTTGCACGACTCAGTGAAAAATCCGACCAAGATTGAGCTGCATAATGTCAACTTGATCCAGGACAAGGTTCGTGGTTTGAATTTCTGTCTGTTTCCAGTGTTTGGGTATTTAAAATATTGTTGGATGAGTAGGCAAGGCTGGATTTATCATTACGTCCCAGAAGGGAGATACATTGCTGGACGTGGAAGCAGACTCGGAGGAGGTTCGCGATACCTGGGTGAGTAGCTTGCTCAGTACAAATGCAGTACCACAAGCACTGACAGAAGTGGGTTTTGACGGACAATGCAGGTAACGCATCTGCAAATGGTGTGCGAGGACAGCAACCCAGTGACGAAACTGAAGAGGAAGTACAGTCGGGATTGAAGTTTCGCAAATGGTGGAGGATCGCGCCAAGAAGCAAGCGTATTGGGCCAAACGCACGCAAGAGCTGGAACAAAGGAAGCAAGAAGCTGAAGAGCGAAAGAAAAAGTTCGCTGGTGTTGGTATGAAGTATACACAGCGCTTGCGATGAACAATAGACCCGATCCATCGGCCAAGGATTAAAACGAGTATGCTAATGCAGACATCCACACTCGAGAGCGTTAAAAGACTGATATTTCGTTTTTCTCTTCACTAGTGCCACTACTGAAGACCAGCCGAACCCAGATATCCTCTAGTGCCTTGACGACGAGCTCCGGATTCTCTAGGTGAGGGTAGTGACCACCGTCGGCATCTTCGAAGCACTGAGCATGCGGCACTGCTGTAGTAAACCATTTGATTTCACTATCGACATCAGCGTAGTCCGGGTCCTTCCTCCCGAAAAATGCGAGCACCGGAAGCGTCTGGCATTTTCCAAGATCATCGAGAGTAGAAGCGACAGCAGCTTTACCAGCGCGAACGAAGGCTCCTACGTTCACTATGTTTCTTGGTTGGACACTCAAATGTTTCTTGAGAATCTCAAGTTCCGTCTCAAAGTCATCGGGTAGCTTGCTGGGAAAGAGGGTTTTGTAGTAGGTTGTCCAGACCCAAGCACCATACATCGAACGGAACATCAAATGTGAGAGAGGTCGAAACCAGGAGTCCATTGGCGAATCTCGCAGAATGGGTCCAAGCAACACCAGTGCTTGAATACGAGGGCCCGAAAGTGATTTTTTGGCTGCTGCAGCAGCGAGAACCATGGATCCAGCACTGAGTGAGTTACCGAGTAACACGAAGCTGCTGGTCGAATCGACAGCACTTAGTTTTTCCATCACTATAGTCACATCAGATGCAACGGATTCGGGAGAGTATGCTGAATCTTTGGTGTCTTTGTTGTCCTTGAATGATGTAGAGTCGCCGAAGCCCCGCAAGTCTCCAACCAACACGCGTAGGCCCAGACGGTCATGCAGCAGCGGTGCTAACAAGCGAAATTGGCGGCGAGTGTCCCCAATACCTGGTAAGCAAATAGCGACTGTGGTCCCAAGAGGGGCGTCTGGGCGGGAATCCTCGAAG
>VOQZ01000915.1:0-26178 GCA_008079305.1 Phytophthora palmivora
TTCGCGACAACTGGTGCGCGTGCCCGGATCTTGGTATCGTGATATCACCGGATTGAGAGTACAAGAAGAGAAGTTTCCTGTCAAGCGTCTATATTAAAGATGGCTACACCAGGATCTACGAGAGGAGGACGCCGTGGTCGCGGTCGCGGTGCTCTGACACGTCAGTCCAAGCGTCTCCAAGGATTGCCGCCTGAGGAGCAACCAGACTTGGATGCTATCCAGAAGGCGGCTCGCGAGAAGAGGAAGGCTGCGCGAGAGAAGAAGGCCGCTGAGAGTGTGAACGTCGCGGAACCGGCGATCGAAGACCAGGCTGCTGCGGAACCAGAAGCTAAGGAGGCACCCGTTGTCTCTGGTGAACAAGTTCTGAGGAAGGTCCGTCAGAAGTCGAAAGCTTCTGGTGACGAGGTGACCACTGCCCGTGAGGGTGGTGGTGATGAGGCGTCTGAGGGAGGCGCCGATATGGTTGAGTCCCCGGAAGTGGTCGATCTGCGTTCAGAGTCGACGACCTCCGGACAGTCCGTGGAAGAAGTGAAGCCAGAACCCGGACTCTCTGAAGAGCGTGTTCCGCAGTCTCCGAAGTCTGAAGGTGCACCAATGTCGGATGACACGTTGATCAAGTCCGAAGATTCTCTGAAGACACCGTCTGATGAGTCTGGGAGGGCTGATTCGCTTGATGGAGAACGAGTTTTAAGTATGTGCGTCGTGAGCTCCGCCGCTGGAAAGACATGGATGCCGGTAGAGTCGTCCCGCCAAGCGTCGAGTATGTATGGCCGACGACGAAGCCCAGTGTAGCCGTCTTCCAGAAAGCCGCTGCAGCGACCGGCGACTACATCAAGTGGCGGTGCTCCTCTGTATTCCCTGAAGATATGTGGATTTCGGAGTTTCACGTAAGACGTCATGGCTTTGGTAGGATTCAAGACCTTTCCTACGTTGAGATTCCAATGAGCACGTTGACGGCACCAGAGTGTGTGGCTGTTCTCCAGACAATGCTGTACGAGGCGGGTTTTGAATTCCAGAACTTGCTCCCGACGTGGTCCCAGACCCAGGCGTCAGCGATCTTTGAGTCTCAGGTACGCAGTGTGGCGACCGAACTTCAGAGCCGTCTCGCCATGGAACTGGTTGAGTGGGCCACTGTGACTGCCAGGTTACAGGTCAACCGACTCTCAGAAGGCATGAAACAAGAAGACACAACAAGTCGAGAAGGAACCGATAGTGTATTACCTGACAAGGATGCTGACCTACAAGGACGACAGCTGATCATGCGCCTCCGGTGACCGGACTCCGAGTGACGCATAGTTCCAATGGTTCCAGCAGTGATGAGCCGCCGCAGTCCAAGCGCTCACAGCAGAGACCGCCGCGCCCTCAAGTCTCGTCAACACCGTCAGCCTTGTCGACGCCATCGCTGTCTTCATTGCCACAATACGAGAGTCGTTCTGATAACACACAACCAGAGTCCGGAACTCCCATGTCTGAAGATCGTAACAGCTCTCGAACTCGAATGACGGATGTGCCGGTTCCCAGCGTTATCGGGACCTCTGATGATCAGTCGTCTGGATTTCAGACCTCGCGTGGAAGCTCCACAGACTCGTCCTTGATGTCTGTGAGTCGAGGGGCGGCATCACACATGCCGCTGTCCGCAGAGGGTCTGGCGTTGATTGCCCAAGGCGCTGACGTCGGAGGAATGGTCTCCGGAGAAGGTATGGGAATCCAAGTGACTCGAACGTTGTTTCCTGTGAAATCGGAGCCTGAAGACATCGACATGCTGGAAGAAGAAGCTGAGGTGTCAGATGTAAAGCCTGAAAACAGGCGTTCGTCCATGAGCCTTCACAGGGTTTCAGACAACCAACGTCAGAGATTCCGCCTTCATCTGTTTCCAGCCGAAGTGCAAGCCATCGAAGCCACCGCCAGAGTGTGAAGAGTGAAGACCTTCGGAAAACGCCGTCTCGACGCTTGAGTTCCATCGCGTCGAGTCGCACGAAGTCTGGAGCTCGAAGCTCTCAGAGATCAGGGCCTGCCCAGATCGAACTGAACGTCATGAGGCAACAGCAGGAGTGGCAGAGCCGGATGGAGCAAGCGCAGATGGAGTTCTTGGCCCGAGAACGCTTGGAGTCCATGGAACGTGACCGCCGTCGGGAACAACGCGACTTGGAAGCAAGACGCGAGATCCAGACGCTCACCGACCGCTTGTTGGAGTCTGAGAATGCGAGACTGGAGGCGGAGAGACGTGCTGACGATGCTGAAGAACGGAGAAGTTTGGTATCGGAGAGTAAACCCAGAAGCCGCAGCGTGGCAGAGCTGGAGACGCTGAAATCAGATCTCTGGAGGTCGGAAAGCCAACGTCTGGAATCAGAGTTTGCTGATCGCTGGCGACAGCGAGAAGCCGAAGCCGAAGCCCAACATGCGCGCGCGACAGACGAGATGAAACGAGACTGGATTTCCCAAATGAAGACCTTACAGCAGCGGATGAAAGATATGGAAGCTGAGCGCGACAGGGAGAAAGAGAGTTCTCAGAACATGCAACGCTTCCAAGCCGGTCAGTTGAGAAACCTTCGAGCAACATTGTCCCAAGTTCAAGAGGCGCGAAGGGTCGGTCACCCTGATTTAGCAACTGCAACCTCGGTGTTAGACACTGAGGACCCTGAAGTTGCAATTAAGTATCCGGTAGTCGGATCAGAAATCAGAAGTGAGGTTAGGGTTGAACCCATGTCGCACCCACCGGCTCTCAGGACGGCTCCTCGAGAAGTTGCGACCTTCCAACAAACTGCCCCTGCGCGAAGCTCGGTGACGAAGCGAGTGAAGGCCGAGAGGAATGGCGCCGCCGCTACGACCACTACAGCAACCCACGTGACTCGAGTAGCCTCGGTGACGGAAGCCAAGGGGGACATCAGGCGTGCATCGACTCCACGACGAGATCCACCGCGGAAATCAGACGCTAGACGGTCTAATGGAGACCGAGAGGCGCCCCGCCGAGAGAAGCGCCGTGGTGAAGCACCAGACCCTGGTGGAGACTCTGAGGACTCGAGCTCAGAATCCGAAAGCTCGTCTTCAGACGACTCTGAGCTTGGTGAAGTGGTGAACCTGACAGCAGCGACACAAGCTCAAGCTGGAACTACACTTCTGACGTTGAGGCCGTTCATGAACTCTAACAATCTCGGAGAGTTCGATCCTAGAGCCACACTCAGGGAACGCATCCACTGGTGGGAGCGATTCACGAATATGGCGTCTCAAGGAGGGTGGTCGACCAAGACACGCATTCAGGAGCTCAAGTTGAAGCTTCCGGTATCTGCGCGTGACTGGTTTAACCAGCTCCCCAAGAGTGTGTCCCGTGACTGGAGGGAGTTGTCGTCAGAGTTCAAGAAGCGTTACTGTAAGGCGCGGTCATCGTATTCAGAGAGATATTTCACAATGGCTATGAAGGACTCTGAGACCCCGCTCGAATTCTTCTATCGACTCAACTCCGCCGCTGGGAAGGCCGACATTGACTTCAGAAAATCGTCCAAGCGTCTTGAGAAGCACGTGCTCCGTTTTATCACGAAGCTCAAGGATGCGCGCCTGAAAACTTCGCTACAAGGTCAGAGATTCCGACGTATTTCAGACTTGGAGTATGCTTTACAACAGGATGAAGATGTCTGGCGAACAGGTGACCAAGATATGACCACCACCAAGGCTCGAGACTTCCGAGCAGACAATATTCCACGAGGACCGTTCAAGCCCAAGCGCATGAACCGGACTTATGTCGTGAGAGACCCGGACTCTGAAGATTCTGATGATGATGACCACGAAAACCATAAGGGATCTTTAAAATCCGATCAGGATGCCAGAGACCAAACCGGTGATTCCAGATTTCAGATTGTGACTTCAGAGTCTACCCGTGATGGAGACACTGCACAGACTTCATCGAGTGCCTCGACAGCTCCGCCGAGCGCTAGTTGGACGCAGACCCTGACAAATGAAGTGTACCGAGTGATGGGTGACATGGGATGGCGTCCGCCGCCCCATTCCCCGTCTGGATCGTCAGGTCAGGGTTTTCATCAGAGACGTCCTGAAAATGGCGGTTATTGGAACAGGTTTTGCGAGAAATGTCAACGTCCAGGACACTCAGAAGAAGATTGCTGGAGGGATATCACGTGTGACCGGTGCCAGGAAAAAGGGCATCCAAGTCGAATGTGTCGAGCACCCCCCTGTGAAGTGTGTGGAAAATTACATCCCGGAAAACCCTGTGAAGACTTGAAGACTCTGGAAACACTCAAGCAACTCGCCCGTCAAGGCGCACTAAAGGACATGCCTAACCACCTGAGAGAAAGACTTCTGGGTGATGAGGCAGACTCTGGGAAGCCGTTAAACTAATACGCCCGTCGGATGGGGATCCGAAACGCGCCGGGCAAGGCAATACCCCAGAGTTATGTGTTCTAGTGTGTGTAGGACCGGAGCTGAGAAAGGTTCAAGATAAACCCCAACAATGCATGACCACTTTAACCCAGGAATCGGCTGTGCCTTTCAGAAATCCAGGAAATAAGTTACCCGAGATCTCTGAAAACACTGATCCGATACCTGACGACACAGTGTCTTTCAGACTGAAGGATGGCGAATGCTACGGCTGGTGGGAGGATAATTACCCTGATCGTTCCAAGCGAGATGTGGTGATGGTGCATGGTGCTGTGAATGATCGCCGGACTAAGATTCTCCTGGATACCGGTGCGACTATAAACATTCTGAGTTACGACTTTGCGCGTAAGCTCGGACTCAGACTCAAGTCGCACAAGCAAACTAAGGTATCAGGGATGGGTGGTGTTCCGACGTACATTGGCGCCAGCGCTGAGATCAAGTTGACACTTGGGCCAAGAGTGGTGTACATTGTGGATGTTTGGGTCGCGAATATTGGTGAAGGAATTGATGTGCTTTTAGGAATGGGCTTTATGTTTGCCGCTGGAGTGAGGATCAGTACTCGCGAAGGTCTGGTGTCGTTACCAGACGAAGTCGTGGTGATGATGTGTAATTGGGAACCCGGTGACCACATTGGTCGTAGCAGGTTTGTCAGACCAAGCGAGGCCGTTCTTCTGAGTCCTGGTGAGGAGTTCATTGTTAGGATTGATTACGGTCCGACGAATCCGCAACGGGAAGTCGTGTGGGCTGGACGTGGTGATCGTTGGGTTACGCAGCTGATCTATGCTGCCCGCTCATGGCCTGTGGCAGTTCGTGTGGTGAATATTTCCGATAAGAACACCTGGGTCAACGAGCTCTCTGATGTCGCGAGGATCGTGGAATATGGTTTCTTCCCGAGACATGGGCGTTTCGTGCGTCCAGGTTCCGCTGCATATCGTGATTGGGAGGTACTGATCCTGGAAAGCACTCCGTCACCAGAAACGAAGAAGCGCATGGAACGAGAGGCAAGGCTGGAGGCTCTGATGCCGCAACCTCCTTGTGTGGAGCGTCCAGATTATCCATGGCCGACTAAGATACTGCAACATCCGAGGTTGGATAATGCTCGAGTGCAATTTGTGAAATCAGACCCGACCCCAGTCATGAAGCGAGTGCGTTTTGCCCTAGATGCATCCACTCAGACAGATGATTGCTACTGCAGTGGAATGGCGGACAGCTTGGACGCAAGTGTGGATACCAGAGATTCTGAGATGTCCTCTGAAAGTGTCTCTCCCAGCGACTATGGTGACGATTGCATCAGTTCTGGTGACGGCTCCTCGGACTCGGAACTAGAGTCTCCTGCAAGTGGTTTTCAGACTTCTCAGTTACCAGCAGATGATCTGGACTTAATGGACGAGTCTTGGGATATCCCTGTTCAAGGGATGCCCGGAACACCTGTGGAAAAATTACGAGTGGAGTATGAGCGGTGTATGCAAGTCTCGAACGAAGAGTTGGATTTGGAACCGGGTGTTTATATGCGGGAAGGCACAGAGCTGCTTGCCCAGTTGCGCGATCAACTGGTCATGTTACCAGAGCTTGAGGAATTGACACCAGAGTGCGATATCGACAGTGCTGATGTTGGAGAACCAGGAAAGACAACACCAGAAATGGAGAATAAACTACGTGACATTCTGAAATACCACCGAAAGATCTTCCTAGGAGATGGTAATGCAGCACCCGCACCGGCAAGGGGCGTGGTTTGTGATCTAGATGTAGGAGACGCCAAACCGGTGGCCCAACGTCCAAGGTCCGTTGCCCCTCACCTCATGCTGAAGGTGTATGAGCTTCTCAAGAAACTTCTGGAAACTGGTTTGATCGAGTACTCCAATTCGCCGTGGGCATCCCCTATTGTGATCGTTCTGAAGAAGAACGGTGTTGACATACGAATGTGTATCGACTATCGGATTGTGAATGGTTTCATCCAGTTATCACCCTACCCGTTGCCTCTCATTGATGACCTCCTGATTGGGTTCGAGGCTGCGATGTGGTTTATGAGTTTGGATATGGCTAGCGGGTTCTGGGCGATCAGGATGACGAAGCGTGCTCGATTGATATCCGCATTTATTTGTCCATTTGGACACTTCCAGTGGGTGAGAATGCCTTTCGGCCTGAAGAATGCCCTCTTGTGTATCAAGCTATGCTGGATAATTGCCTGTGGGGATTTGTGAGATTGTCACCAGAGGAAGAGGCTGAAGTTGACGCAGATGTTCTGGAATTCTTGCAGCTGAAGCCTCAAGACTCTGAAAACCAATCCTCAGACTTTGAAAACCATGCGCTGAAATCAGAAGTGTCGGCTCTCACAAGTCAGATGACCGTTTTCCAGAGGAACATTCCGGTTCCAACGTATATGGGTCCAGTCCTGGGGAGAAGTTCGTATATCGATGACATTGCACATGGAGCGCCGACTTGGGACCAACTCTGTGACGATTTAAACGCTCTGCTTTTCAGACTTCGCTACTGGAACATCTCTGTGAGTTTGCCCAAGAGCGAATTTGGGAAACTATCGATCCCGTATCTCTCCCACGAAATCAGCGCCGAAGGTCTGAGAGCGACGCCCAAGATCGTCAAAGGAGTCAAAGAACTGCCGTTCCCGTCCACGCTAAAGGGAGTTCAGAGTTTCATGGGAAGTCTCAATTACTACAACAAGTTTATTGAAGATTTACCGGTTATCGCTGCTGCCTTGTACGAGTTGACGGATGAACAGATCCGCTCTGGGAAGGATCTTACTTGTGCCAAAGAAGCATTTGAGCTCCTGAAACGCAAGATAGTTTCCACCCCACTTCTCAGACACCCGGACCGAACCAGACCGTTTGTTATCATCCCACATGCGAACCCTTGGGCTGCCGCGGCAGTTTTAGGGCAGGAGTACGATGGAGTGATTCATCCAGTCCGGTTCACGGGCCGTGTTCTGAATGACGCTGAACTCAGGTATCATATCGCCGAAAAGGAGGTGATTGCGATTCTCAGAGTCTTGGAAAATTTCAGAGCGCTGGTAGAGTCAAGTCCAGTGATTGTGGTGTATACCAGATACTCTGTGCTGAAATGGTTGTTGACGTCGAATTCCACCGATGGTAGAAACGTGAAGTGGGGTCTGAAGTTGTCGCACTGGGACTTAGAAATTCGCAAGATCCAGCGCGATGAAGACGGACTTCCAGCCATACTCGGCGCAGGCATCACACCCCGAGAACATTTAGACGAGGTATCTGAAAACCTGATTCCAGCCAAGGGGCGAGTCAAACCGCCAGCTCCCGTCAGTGTGGAAATGCTGGAAGCGAATTATCAGGGTCATGTCCTGAGTTTCGATGGTGCAGCAAAGACGTCTACTCGTCTGGGAAGTTGCGGATGCATACTCTGGAAACTCCCTGGTTGGAATGTTTTGGAAGCCCGAGGATTTCCCCTGAAGGACGTCACTGTGAATGACTCGGAGTATTGTGGATTGAACTACGGTCTGAGGATGGCGTTGGAACATGGAATACATGAGCTAGTGGTTGTTGGAGACTCACGTATCGCAATACAACAGGCTCAGGGACTGATTAACTGCAACCAACCTAATTTGCAGCGGAGGTTAGCAGAGTTTGAATCTCTGAAAACCAAATTTCAGGCCCTGAAATTAGTACATGTGAAACGTGAGTTCAACCAAGCGGCAGATTACTTAACTTCGAAGACTCTGGCACTTGGGGAAGCTTGGCAGGTACAAGACGCTGACGAGCTCACCCATCTACAACTAGTGTCTAAAGTACAAGAAAAATTGATGAAGCCCTGCCCAGCTCCAAATGCAGAAGTTCAGGAGTCCGAAGTATCAGGCTCCGAAAACCACGGTGTGACACCCGAGTCTGATGGAATTCCAGGCCCCGAATCCGCACCTCTGCCACGATCAGCTAAAGTATTGATTGCCGTGACCCGTGCCCAAGTTCCGAATAACACTGATCCGCCTGAGGACGACGATGAGCGTGAACCCCTGGGGCCTTTGGAGTTCCAGGCAGAACGTTGGCGGCGAATTAAGGCACATCAGAGCCACGACCCGTATTTGGTTGAGCTCATGAAGTTTCTGAAAGGTGACGTGGGGGATTTACCACGCCCCCGAGTCAGGAAACTAGCAAGGGTCGCTGAAGATTTCATCTTGGATTCCAGAGATGTGCTGTATCGTCTAAGTCGTGCTACCCGAGAGCGGCCTCGAGACAACGTCGATGAACTCAGACTGGTCGTCCCCAGAGATTTGCACTCAGACTTGCTGCATTATGCCCACGAAGATTATCAAGGTGGACATCAGGGAATCAAGAGGACGTTCGAGAAACTGAGTTCAGAGTTCTACTGGTTGGGTATGTATGCCGATGTGGAAAGATTCGTGAAGGAATGTGTGGACTGCGCTAGCGGCAAGGGGCGACCCCCAAATCCTGGACCGTCACCGGGGAATATTGAACCCAGCAGGCCGTTTGAGGTCGTGTCCATGGATTTTGTGACGCATATGCCGAAGTCAGCACGCGGCAACACCTTCCTTCTACTGTTCCAAGACATGTTCTCAGGGTACGTGATGTGTAAGCCGATGAGTAGCACCACGGCTCAAGACGTGGCGGAAGCCTATGAAGAACGTGTTTTCAGAAACTTCGGAGCCAGTTCTCTGATTCGTCATGACCAGGATCCTCGCTTTATGAGTGAGGTGTTCAAGTGTTTCAGGGAACTCCTGGGTAGTAGACAACGAGCTACTTTAGGATACCGACCACAAGCTAATGGCCAACAGGAACGGTCGGTTCAAACTGTGGTGCGCGCGATCAAGGCATATATCTCTGAAGCTGATCAAAGTGATTGGGATGATCATGCCGAGCGTCTGATGTTCGCCCTGAACACGTCGTTCGATGCCACCCGTCTGGAAACGCCTTTTTATTTGGTGCATGGTTGGGATGCCCTCGGAACTGTGTCCGCTATGCTAGGACCCAAGCCGTCGACGACTCAGGAACGAACCGCCTACGAATGGAGAAGGAAGATGCAACGAGACTACAGTTATGCTGTGGCATGTGCCGAAGATCTCCAGAAGAAAGCGAAACGCGATCGGTCTGAAGAACAAACCAGAAAGTGGAACGAGTTATCAGAACGTCTGAAATCAGGTTTTGCTATAGGTGATGCCGTATGGCTTTATATCCCTAAAGTACAAACGGGGTTAAGCCGGAAGCTAGCGCACATGTGGCATGGTCCTTTCAGAATCGATGAGATGTTGGATGACTTCCGCGTACGACTCAAGGTTGAAGACACTGGTTATCGTGTGAATCCCTGGGTGCATGTGAGCCGTCTGAAACCCAGAGCCCTGTTCCCCAGGCGACCAACGATAGAGCTCGAGATTCCAGAAGACGATGACTTTGATGCCGCCTTGCTACCTGAAGACAGTTGGGAACCTGACGCTGAGAATGATGAGTATGAAGTGGAGAAGATTTTGGATACTCGTTGGGGTAAACGTACCAGAACGTCCAAACGTCTCCGTGAATATCTCGTTAAATGGAAAGGTTACGATGAAGCTGAGTGGCTACCGTTATCGAAGTTGAATTGTGGCGCATTACTTTACGAGTTTAACCAGAGTGCACGAGCACGAGCTCGTTTCCAGGCAATGCAAGCTGGAGACGATCACCCCAGAGTCTAAACAACTCTGAAAACGCATCTGGAAGTCCGATATCTGAGAGATTACAGAGACTGACTTTCAGAGAATGAGAGTATGAATGCATGCTCTTCAGAGATTTTATTTCTGAGATTCGTGTGTTCAGACGTGTGATCGACTATGTTATTGCTTGTATGAAAACGACGATGTGTATGTGGAAAAAAGGAATTTGTGGAGATTACGTGCTGATGAATACGAGATTATGAACGATTGAAAGTTGAAGGAGGAGAGGTGAATCAATGGTTGAGTGGAAGATATTAGAAGATGAAAGATTAAATGACTCCACTGAGGCCGAGGTTTACGTCACAAATGCAGACAGCTAAGTGGCCTATCAGTATGAAGTCTTCCTACGAAATTTTTGGCTGAGGCTGGGGATTTCAGTAGCTGAGGGAGACGGGGTTCTCAGAGCGCTCAGCCGGCGTCAAGATATCTTTCTTGATATCGTCAGGAACATATTGGAGCCATTCTTCGTCCACGTTCACTGTGGCCCATTGCATGCGAGCAGGCTCAATGGCATCCAAGTCCCCAAGTTGTGTCTCCAGACTCAGACACTTGGGACCACCAAGTTCGGCGACTCTGGGGTCTTGCCAGATCCAGGGACACGCCTTGTCAGGAACAGTCCAGATGCCAGGCTCCGAGAGCAACGACTTTGGGAAATCCTTGTTCGCCAAGGCTTTCCGGATGAGGGCGTTGTGTTGACGAATCAAAGCAGCTCGACGAATGGCCCGGTACTTGTGCAATTCCGCAGACTTGTCATCAGCCTCGACATCCATAGTGACCCAGTGAGTCCGTTCCCAGAAAGCCTGAGCGTGCTTCTTCATGCTGCGCACAATCTCTTCTACGTCAGCCAGCACCATGGGTTCCAGTTCGTCACGTTTGTGGAAGTAGAACTCAGAAAACCGGTTGTTAAACATGATTTCCCACGGAGCACGTTTCTTGCGGATCACAGCACAGTAGCGTTCTGAGTCCCAACGTCCCTTGAGGATGGAGCACGAGTGTTTATGGACCTCATAATCCGGAAAACCCAACGTTTGGACTGTCGAAGTCTTGGTAGAACTCACGCGTTGTACTCTGATACCATAGTACAACCAGGAGGAGTCATCACGATTTGGTGTCTCCACCACCTGGAGCTCCCTAACTGACAGCGACTTGTAGGGTTTGGACACCAGACCTCGTGATTTTCCAGAAGAAACCTTAGACTTCGATCCACTTCCGCTGGCGGATTTCGGATGAGACTTGGGACTGGTGCGGGCAACCACAGACGCACGGCTTCTCTTAGACTTCTGGGTGGGGACGATTGGTCCATCGTCAGAGTCGGAGTCGTCTTCAGATTCACGAGGACGCTTGGAGCCAGAACGTGAATGGTCATCAGACTGTTTCTTTTTAGACTTCTTGCTCCCAGACTTCTTGACTCCTGACTTGTCATCTCCAGACTTTTTGCTCTTGGACGTGTCACTCCCAGAATTGTCGTCATCGTCCTCAGAGTCGACGATACCACTATCTTTGTAGTCAGGATCCTCTTTGGGGTTGTCGACTGAAGATTCGACGTCGCTCTCAGGATAATTGACGTGACCATCCAGATCACCCCAAGCAGCGGGTTTGGTACCAGCCGAGATATGACGATCCACCACTTCGTCAGCCATCTGATAGTATACTTCCGGAACGTATTTGGTCCAAGGGGTGGAATCCAAGTGACGCGAGAAAATCACACTCACCAACATCTGGACAAGAACCGGACTACTGAAGAGACTATGAGCCTCTTTGTCCGACGCTAACCATTCCATGGCCTTGTCATAAGCGACGCCAGACAACAAAGCTTGACGAAGGTCAGGACGAACTTCTTTCCAGACCACATCTCCAGGAAGCTTCTTGTATACTTCAGACTTGGCCACCGTGGTACTGGCATTCGCCGAAAGTACGGAGTCTTCAACAGGCTGGTGTCCAGGGGGACGACGCTTGAGATTCTTGAAGTCTGACGTGAGCGGCCACTACGATTTGGTGTCTCCACCACCTGGAGCTCCCTAACTGACAGCGACTTGTAGGGTTTGGACACCAGACCTCGTGATTTTCCAGAAGAAACCTTAGACTTCGATCCACTTCCGCTGGCGGATTTCGGATGAGACTTGGGACTGGTGCGGGCAACCACAGACGCACGGCTTCTCTTAGACTTCTGGGTGGGGACGATTGGTCCATCGTCAGAGTCGGAGTCGTCTTCAGATTCACGAGGACGCTTGGAGCCAGAACGTGAATGGTCATCAGACTGTTTCTTTTTAGACTTCTTGCTCCCAGACTTCTTGACTCCTGACTTGTCATCTCCAGACTTTTTGCTCTTGGACGTGTCACTCCCAGAATTGTCGTCATCGTCCTCAGAGTCGACGATACCACTATCTTTGTAGTCAGGATCCTCTTTGGGGTTGTCGACTGAAGATTCGACGTCGCTCTCAGGATAATTGACGTGACCATCCAGATCACCCCAAGCAGCGGGTTTGGTACCAGCCGAGATATGACGATCCACCACTTCGTCAGCCATCTGATAGTATACTTCCGGAACGTATTTGGTCCAAGGGGTGGAATCCAAGTGACGCGAGAAAATCACACTCACCAACATCTGGACAAGAACCGGACTACTGAAGAGACTATGAGCCTCTTTGTCCGACGCTAACCATTCCATGGCCTTGTCATAAGCGACGCCAGACAACAAAGCTTGACGAAGGTCAGGACGAACTTCTTTCCAGACCACATCTCCAGGAAGCTTCTTGTATACTTCAGACTTGGCCACCGTGGTACTGGCATTCGCCGAAAGTACGGAGTCTTCAACAGGCTGGTGTCCAGGGGGACGACGCTTGAGATTCTTGAAGTCTGACGTGAGCGGCCACTTAGGTGATAACGTCTGAACCGGAGATTTCGAGGAGTACACGAGATACCTGGGACTCTTGGGCTGTGAATCAGGAACACCAGTATCCGAACGAGTGAGATCCAGAACTCTGGTATTTTTTGCAGCCTCCTTGGCCGTTCGACGAGCTCGCTTTTCGGAAAGACGTTTTTTGAATTCAGGAACAGGCTTCTTTCGCTCGTCCAGAGCTGTCACGTTGATGATAGTTGTCCAGTGATCTGGAACAATAGTGTCCTCCTGATATGACACCAAGAGATCGTGTAGGCGATTCCAATTGCCCGAGATCTCAGAGTTCTCTTGCAAGAACTCCGAAAACCCCCATGGATCCGTCGGTTTGACGTCGGGACGAGACCTCAGAATAGAGACTTGGGCTTGGAGATCGGCAATCTGGGATTTCAGAGCTGCCTTGTCCGCCCTCAGAGCTTCCACTTGGTCTTGATAATGGGCCTTGAGGTCTCGAATCTCCGAAGACATACGCTCCTCCACGACACCAGCGTCCTGCTGAGCAACCTGAAGTTCGTGCTTCCAGTATTGACAGTTCAGCACCCATTCGCGCTTGATCTCTTCACACTCCGACCGAGCCGCCGCAGCATCTATCAGGGCAACACCGTTCTGAGAGCCGATGCGCTCCCGAAGACGCCGATGGGCTGCAGTCATCAGTTTCAAGTAGCCAGCCGTCCGAAAGACCCTTTCAGCAAGCCGTGTATGAGGAACATGAGACAGCAGAGACGCCAACTCGCGGCGAACTTCCACTGACGAAGCCAGAGCATCCAGAGTAGGTACATTGGGAGTCTGGGCACGAGGTGTTATGGTCTCATGGGGATCGAAGCTTGGGATCACACGCTCCAACTCCTGAAGGTCTTCGTCGGTAAGTGTCTCGTACCCTACGAGCACACAAGGACCGCCATATGCATTCGCAATGTGACGGCCTCTCTGGAAGTCCTCAGCTCGTGCTGGTACACTTATCAGGAAGGCACGTCCCTCAGGCTCGATGTTAGGCGTGATGTAATTCTGAGGGACCTCAGAATCTCCCAGTGTAACGACTGCAGCGCTTTCGCTCGTTATCAGACCTTGATGGAAGAGTCGGTCGACTTCCTCGGTAGACAACAGTCGAGGTACACCAAAAGCTCGCGTTTTGAAGACACCAGGGGCGTCTTCCGAGAATGCAGAGCCTAGATTACGTGGAGTAGCCTTTGGTGAAGAGTCAGCCGAGTTCGCACTGCCATCAGGGAGGTCCCTGACATGACCTTCGACCGGGAGAGTTCCGGACTTTGTTGTATGGGCTGGGGCGTTTGAGCTGCCACCAGGCAACGCGGCTGAACCGACGTCACCACCCTGCACCGTGCTGACAGAAGCCGTAGCAGGACCTGTGCCTGTGGCGTCGCCTGCCGGGCCACTCGACGAGGTGTTCGTGTTTGAAGACGTGCTTGTTTCCTCCGACATGTGAGTGAGAAAGTGGATTGGAATATGACCGCCCGTTGGGCGAGCCAAGTTCAAATTGCTGAGTCTGAGAGAAGAATCAGACTGGGGAACAGGGCGCCAGAGGCTCTGAAAACCAGGCAAATGACAAAGGGTTGCTGCTACACTACGCTCTAAAAACCGTTCATCAGAATGTCTGATAGACCTGGCCATGATACACAGCTTGGAGAAAGTTCCGCACTGACGGATCGTGACCAGGAGGGGCGGTTGACATGATGCTATTTCCGATTTTCGAGCGACAGGTGGATATTACGTTACGATGTGATTGGTTATAATATGGGTTATGAGAGAGGGGGAGCCTGGGACACGGCTGCACCCGTGCGACATCTGTGGAAGATTTTAGACGAACCTTCGCCTGACTGTAAAGGGGCCCAATGGACCAGAAGTGTACTTCAGAGTGTGCACAACTCTGAAGGTCAAATGCACTCTGTCTGGTCACCGGACTTTCCCCGACGATGAGTGCCTAATTCCTGGCGGAAAGTCTCTCAGAAGAACGTATCTCTGAGAGACCTCATCCCGTTACCGTCCAGCGCGACGATGATGGTTCAAGGATCTACACTACTTACCCGCAGAGACCAAGTATCGCGCGCCGGACGCCGCGCACCCGCGCAACCCTCAAGAACTTCGTGTACGTTGAAGCATTGGTGCTCCGTACTATGTTATTCCGTTCAAGACTCTGGTATTCCACACTCTATGACCAAGACTCTGAAAACCAAAGTGGTTTCAGACTCTGAAAACCCGGATACCAGACTCGGAAATCAACGAAGATTCAAGACCATACTGAAACCAAGTGAACCCAAGTTCAAGTAACGCAATCAAGTGATGTGTGACCTGCACATCCCCTGTAACGACGTCTCTACCCATCAGCCCATCGGGATCGGCTGCACTGACCATACTGAAACCAAGTTTAGGTCACGCAATCAAGTGATGACTGCCCTGCACATCCCCCGTGATGACGCCTCTACCTGTCAACTCATCGAGATCTGCTGAACTGACTGTATACTGAAACCAAGTCAAGATACCTGATGCATACAAGAACCAAGTGTACCTGAGATATGAAGACTGAATGCATGAAGGACACCAAGGACGACAAGAAGAAGAGAGTTACCAGAGATATATGAGAGTTATGAGAAAGATAAAACGATAAACAGAGTTCAATTTGCTTGCTACTGCACAAGTCCGCTTGAGAGGTATCCAAGCCACTGCGTAAAGGACGTACGCCGTGTGATCTCCACCAAATTCAGTCCCCTTAGGTGGAGATCAGGTAACGTAGAGACCTGAGAGGACCCGCCTATTCCATATCCTAGTTGGGTCGTTTGTTTTGTCTCTAGCGGTAGCCCATTTCATATTGCTCGTTTGGACAGGCTCTGGAAACTAGACAGTCGTTTCCATGGTGCAAGGTAGACTGTTATATATAGCTGATTGTATTGGTTTATATTTCCCTCTATATTAGAGGGTGGTGCGCGAACGTGAAAGGGATACCAGACAGACCAGGTGTCTGGTAACGAGTCCCTAGTTGACCTGGAGTATTAGCCCACCGTTCAAGGGCCCAGAAAGAATAAGAACGGCTGTATATATCTGTATATTCCTGAACTCTGCATATTTGTTTGTTTATCTCTGAAAGTCAGTATACCGGTTCTGGATTTGCGATATCCAGATACCGATATCAGACTCTCTCTGGTATATTAACCTCTTTCCGACCACCAACTTTCTGGTAACCTACTGGTTTCCAGAGACTCCAACTCCCAAACGCTCCTGGAAGGACCTCTTGAATTCCGACACCAGACTCCAAGGGAACACAACTTCTCTTCACTTTGAACTTTAGACTCCGGCGAGGGTCATATTCCCAAGACAACGAACCCACAGGGATACCACAAGGTACCACACGCCCACCTACGTTGTACGACTCTGAAATCCTTTCAGTAGTCATATAACCGGGTTCACTATACGCCACCTGCTCCGCGATCAAAGTTTCACCGACTTCGCGACACATACGAAGAACGCGTCTTTCAGAGATTCGGTGCAAGCTCTATGATTCGCCACGATCAGGATCCCAGATTTAAGAGCGAAGTTTTCAAGCGTTTTCGAGACTTGCTTGGGAGCAAACAACGCGCTACTTTGGGATACCAGCCACAGGCTAACGGTCAACAGGAGCGCTCAGTTCAGACGGTTATACGAAGTGTCCGGGCGTACGTGGCAGAAGCAGACCAATCAGATAGGGATGATCATGCAGAACGCTTGATGTTCGCGTTAAATACTTATTTCGATGCAACTCGTCTGGATACGCCCTTCTATTTAGTTCACGGGCGGGACGCTCAAAGTACGATCCTAGCTGTGCTGTGGCCCAAACCATCCAGCGTTCCAGAGTGAACGACGTACGAGTAGCAGAGAAAGATTCAACGAGATTACGGATATGCACAGGCTTGTGCCGAAGATCTGCAGCGGAAAGCCAAGCGAGAGAGAGCCGCAATCCAGACTCAGAAGTGGAAAGAACTGCCCGAACGAATTAAGACGGGTTACGCCGTCGGAGATGCTGTGTGGCTATACATTCCGAAAGTCCAGCCAGGACTAAGTCGCAAATTGGCTCACCTTTGACATGGTCCGTTCAGGATTGTCGAAGTGCGAGAAGATTTCAGGGTGAAGCTCAAGGTGAAAGACACAGGCTACAGCAGCAAGCCTCCACGTACTCCTTCCAAACGTCTACGTTGTTCTCAGTCCGGGAGTTCTGCCAAGTCCAAGCGGTCTCGCTCTGGTTCCGATAGGACCAAATCTCCCCTGGCGTGGACGGCCGACCGCTTCGCGACGCTTGGATCGTTCCCGATGGAGTGTCGCGGACTTATCGTAAAGCGAAGGGTCATCACAATCCTCGTATCTCCCAGGTTTGGGTTTCATTGTGAACCAGTGTAGGATCTCGTAGAAGGCACGTGCATGCTTGCGCATGTACGCTACGTGTTCATCCAGGAGACGGGTGGCGACCGGAGCCAACTTCTTACGCTCGTGGAAGTACAGAGGCTTCACTCGATTGGAGTACATTTCTTTCCAAGGTTTCGTAGACATCAATTTCCGGTATGATTTCTCCATATGCATCCATCTATCTTTCAGGTACACAATCTCAGTCATCCGGGGAGCGTAGTAAAACAAAACAGGGGTCTGTTTTTCAGCGACATCTTTGACCTGAGAGAGTCGAGTGCGAATGCCACGACGATGCCAAGAGACGACACCGCGAGTAGGAATCTCGATCTCTGCCAGCTCAGACTTAGTTAACGCTAGATATTTCTTCATAGCCAGGGGAGATTTGGTCCTATCAGAACCAGAGCGAGACCGCTTGGACTTGGCAGAACTCCCGGACTGAGAAGAACATAGACGTTTGGAAGGAGTACGTGGAGGCTTGCTGCTGTAGTCGGTGCTGACGTCAGAAGAGCTAGCAGACAAAGATCGAGCCCGTTTGGATGAAGACTTGGTCTTAGGCTTGGGTGTTTCGTCGTCCTCGTCCGAAGGCCCGAAGGAGGACAATAGCTTCCTGCCTGTAGCTGACGTCCTGCTCAGAGTATCACTATCAGCGTCCGCGTCGTCCACATAGTCCTCATCATCTGGATCATCCTTCTCATCCGAGCCTTCGATCTCAATGGTCTCGTGAGCATTCAAAGAGTCTTTCATGACGTCACAGAGCTCTGGCCATTCCGGAGGATATACGCCACGAGCCAATCGATCCCTCAATATCACTTCGGCCTACGTGTAGTAATACTCCGGGACGTACTTTGTCCACTTGGTCTCGTCCAGGCAACGTTGATACATCATCTGGATGAGCTTCTCTACCAGCGATGTTTCCGGGAATCGGTGATGAGCCATCTTGTCTTCACCCATCATCTCGACAGAGAGGGCATACCTGAAGCTCATCTGCATGGTAAGGAGTACATCCTTGCGGAGATCACTCCAAGCGACGAAGTCTGGGAGACGTCCAGCGATGCTCTTGGTACTGTGCTTGAGATGCCCGTCGTGTGGGAGAGCCCGCTTGTCTGACTCCGGGTGAGTAGACGGACGGGACTGCACTTCAATGTCCCCATCCTGAGACTTCATAGATGTCAAACGCATCAGTTGAGACGTCGGATGCGATTGCTTGACAGGACCCTTTGCCGGTTGTTTAGATGGAGATTGCGACTTAGACGGAAACTTTGATTCCGACTTGGATGGGGTGCCCTTGGCATCGGTTGAAAGCGAATTTTCAGCTGGTGGAGGACGATCCTCGGACTTCTCCTCTTGCTCAAAGTTATCTCCACTTGGAGCCCCCTCATCGCCGCTTGCTTCACTATCAGACCGAAGTGGTCCTGGGTACGGAGGAACCATCCGGAAAGGCTTATCCACGGCCTCCACTGTGACCCAAGTCCTCCAGGAAGCCGGAGGAGTCGTTCTCTTCTGGAAGTGTCGAAGTAGATGTCGAAGACGAGGCCAACGACCACGAATGTTGTTACCGTGATCATTCAGGAACGTCATCAATCTATCGGCGTCCAGGGCGCTTCGATTTTCTTGTTTCAACAGGCTAATGGCCCTGTTGGCGTCCTCCAACTGACCTTCCAGTTTTTGGATGCGGTCATTCAGTCGGGACTCCAACGCAGCGCGTTCCTCGGCCATGCTGCCAAAATCGCTTTCCAGATTAGCCTTGATGGTTTCCATCTCAGTCCGGTCAGCGGCTGCCTCCTGTTCCCGATACTTCTACAAGAAACCGAACTCGCGACACAGATTGTCATATTTAGATCTGAGGGCGGTGTCTTGAATGGTGACTCCACCCGAACTCTGGGTAGAAACTTGCTCCGATGGTACTCGAGGACGCGGTGTAACAGGGAGACAGTATAAAATAACCGCTCCGCAAAGCGCCCGAGCGGAAACTGCGTCAGGATTGATGCCATCTCCCGACGCATAGAGAGCGAATTGAGAGTGATTTCCAGGTTGACCACTGACGGGGGTTCACGCTCCATATATGGACGGAGGGTCATCTCGCGGACTTCCACGTGATTACCAAGCATCCTGCCGAGATCATCCAGGTCTTGGTTGGTTAATCCATCAAAGACCATCATTGCTTCGGTGCCACCGTACCCGTCTTGGACATAGGCCCCTGCCCGATATACAGCCGGGTGAGCAGGAACGCCGACCAGGAAAGTGTTTCACACAAACCTCACGGAGTGGGTAGCACATAGCAAGAAGGTGTCTTCTCACCGCCATCAACAGTACTGCTCCCGTCTTTGGGCAAGATGCTAGTCATAGCGAGCTTGAGTGACTGGACTAACGTAATCAGTCCGCCGATCGGTCGAGTTGTTCCGACGAAGCCCCAGGAGTGTCTTGAGCCGGAGGAACGTCATTCCCCTTCGACTGACTGTCATGGGAAGGTTGCTTAGAGGATTCTTGGATGTCACGGGGCGTAGCGCCGGCAGCATCCGAGTTGTCGACCTTTGCATCTTTCCCCAAGCTGCTAGTGTTGTTGTCGTTGTTGTCGACGTTGGAGTCACGGCCTTCTTGTGCGGGGACGTCGCTATCGTGTGGTATGTCGCCGCCGTTACCCGCCCCCGCCCTGGTTTCCTCCACTGAGGTGTCCGCAGGCGGGAGTTGTACCGGGATTAGTGGCGGGTTACTGGACGATGTAGACGCCATGATGTTTGTTCTCGAGTGAGGACGTTGCTGTGAGCGAACGGTGCTTGACCTCGGATCTAACCGAGTGACTGAAGGAAAGTGAGTTGGCTGCGAAAGGGTGCAGAGAAGTGACGCCAGAGTGGGAAGGAGTACCAGCAAGATCCACGGCGAACTTTAATCTCCGGCCGGACCTGCGTTTGGCGTGCTGTCTGTTTATGATCAACCAGTTCGGCGATTGGCTAAATGATGGATCAAGACCAGAGGGGCGGTTGACACGATGCGACTCTGGATTTTTCCGAGTCCCGCCCAAACGGGTCCTGATTGGTGGATCAGAAGGCCAGGTTCGTGCGACAAGTGGATGGCGAATGGGTTATGGAAAGTGATTGGAATGTGGGAAGGCCATGGAGGGCCCAGGTATTCCAAATGTAAGAGAACCCAGACGAAGGAGTCTGGATGGTACCAAGTTCCCGACGACAGGTTATGCTCAAAAGACGCGGAAGAGCTCTCAGCCAAGTATAGTTGGCCGAGCCACCTAGTCTTCACATGGCCTCACACTCATACGAGTACATGAAGACAATAAGTCCCCATTGAAGATCACCAAACACCACTGTCACCAAGCGTAAGGCCAAGATGGTCCAAGAGAGAGATGAAGTCTGAACGAAGATGTCTGGACTCATCATAGCTACACCAAGTCAGGCGACGAAGATCTGGTGTCTGTGCAAGGAAGTATTGAAGAACAGCCAAGAAGAACCATCAGTCAGCCAGAACCAAGAGTTGGCAGATCCCAAGGTCAAGCAACCACACATCAATGATGACGCAGACGAAGACACACTGAATGTGAAAATACTCATCAATGATGACGCAAGCGAAAGTATACTGAAAGTAAATCTAAAGTGTGCATGCACGCATTACAGTGAAACCACAGATAGGACAGATAAAATATAATCAGAGTTCGTTTACCGAAAAACCCACAAGCGACCCGGACAAACCTGCCTGAAGAAGTATACCAGGAGGCCCGGTTAGGTGTGGTGTGAAGGCACGTGTGGTAAGGCATCCAACGTGGAGCTCTCGTAAGTATTCTAGGCCACATTGGGTTGGGGACCGGGTGTGACTTACCTATCCCTCGGAGTGAACCGCCCATTCCATATCTTAGTTGCGGTTGTCTCTCCGAAAGGGGTCCCGCATTTCATATTCTCAACCGATTACCTTTTGCGTTGTTGTATCAGTCTCAACGTAAGAGCTTGAACGAAAGTACTGTTGAGTGAAGGGATTGTATTGCTTACATTAATTTCTCCTATCTTGGGAGTGGTGCGCGTTTAGAAGAAGGTCGGTCGGGATTGACTAGTATCCCGGAATTGCGACCAGTCGACTAGTGAAGTGACCGACCTTTCCACGGTCCGAAAGAATAAGGAGAGGCTGCATATTGTATATAACTCTGATTAGTTGTTTATTGTTTATATCTGGTTAACTGCTGTGGATGCTACGTATTAAGAGGTTACGTTCGGACCTACAACCAAGACCTACATCTAGAAGACAACTCACCCGAGGTGCATTTCCCTGGTTACGAAGACAAACGAACCTACAGGGATTGACACAAGGCCACACGCCACCTCGGTTGAAGTAATTTAACCGAGGCTGTTCTGGTTGGAATACCCCAAGCGGAGTTCCCATCTGGAACGCGTACTATACACCTGGACGATTCAGGCGTTCACCCGCCTCGTCACATTTATTTATAGTTAATTAAGTCATTTGGCCTGTAATACAAATACTAATTAACAATAAATTGCTCCTATACATGTATTGTTGACCGAACCACTCGCGCAATTAATTCGTTGGGGTACTCTAAACCTCATTTTCGGTATTCCCAGTACTGATGTAACTGTACCAGATGACAACAATGCCAGAAGAGAAGCATGGGATAGATGCAAATGAAATGTCCGATACAACAGTCCTGGTATGTAGCAATAGGAATACACACACGGCGAGACGGTTTTCCTGCTCGATCGATCCGTCAACCGCAAGTCGTAGATGTCGTACATACGACTTTGGCAATACCTTACACTATCTTCAGGCACGAGTACATGATGACCAACGCAGGCGCTAGCTACGCCATCTATTGTTGATGAATGAGAATCGGCACACCCTTGCAATTGATGAAATTAAGACGATTTAAAGAGCGAGGTGGGCTGATTAGCTGCATCAATTCTATAGGAGGGCCCGATCAAATGTGCGTCATACCAATGCTATCAAACATATGTATGACCCTCGGTGGTCTAAAGATTGTGTCGTCTGTGATGGTGATATTACAGGCACCCAGGACCATCGTTTTGGACTGACTGAAGTGCAATGTGAAAATACAGAGGTGCTGCACGAAATGACGAGTACGCTATACCACGCCATCGATAGTAAATATTGGTATCCGGACCAGTGTATTTTCATTCCTGTTATCGCTCACAAAATTAGCCTGACTACAACATTACAGCAGCGTAGTACGCGGGTGCTCAAAGAAGCGCACAAAGTGTTGTGGTTACCTATGGTGCACACTTCCAATGAGTTATGGGTAAATGCTCAATGGCTTGACTAGTTGGGCGACCCCAGTGAATTGTGCTGTGACCGAGGTTTCTTAAACATTCTTGACAGCGAGCTTGGGAGGTCTCGGCGGATACTGGCGAGATGTATGTTGTATGCCAAGCTCATGGAAGCCGTTCACCAGTTTCATGTTAAAGTGGGTCTATATAACGCATTTATTGCCCAGTGGATCCCTGGATGGGAGGCTGTAACATTCCAAGCGGGTATGTCCTATGACCAGTTTCCAGGTTTGATGCATTTAGCGCAGCCGATGACAGTGTCCACGTGGTGGCTTGACGACGTGTACCAACCTCGCTCAGAAGTCTGGTGGGTTCGATTTCAACATTGCTATGAAAGGTAGCTCCTATCGGATACACCTCCCATCTATTGGATTAGTACCTACTACGGCTCACACGGGCATATGCTATTGGAGGCATTAGGCTGTTCGTGGATTGTAAAAATACCGGCAAGGGCTTTGAAAATGCGGACTGAGCCCTTTATTATGCAGCAATTCGACTACTCAATCCACGATGTATTCAAGTACAACGAAGTTACTATTCTAACTGGTGTGCTCACCCATGGACCAAATGCGAATGGGATAGCGAACGCTGTGATAGCGTACTGGTTACAAACTCTGCGAACGCATTTTTCTGAATCATGGCTTATTGAGACTTATCATGACGCAGAACAAGAGGGCGGGGTGCCCTATCACCCGATATTCGACTGATACAGGTATGGTAATGACACATTTCAGTATCCTACCTGGTGGCCTCAAGTACGCCAACCGATAGACCACTTCGGACTTGAAATATATACTGCGCCTAAGGGCTGGAGGAGGTATCCGTCTATGACTCGCCTAAGCGCAAACTGGTCGGAAGCTGTGTCATACAATATGGAGATGGCCAATCAATTACATGCCACACTATTTCACGGTATTTGGACCACACTCCAGGAGTATAGGAATTAAACGTGCAACCGAGCTTCGGGTAGACATGGCGAATTGGCTACCCTCTTGCATGATGTTAACGCGAGAATCACGTGCCGACGAATGCAGTGGGCACAGCAACATCGGGTGCGGCTTACTCAACAACAGCTAGATCGGCAAAGTTGGATTCAAGATCGAAGCAAGCAATGGCATTCTGGCAGCAAACACGTACTGGAGAACCAACGGCAAAGTGGAGAGTGATACCGGGGATTTTTATATCTGTTCATTTGGTTTTTATGCAATACTTATGGGGGCATTCAAACTCGGAGGTACTGCCGGGGAATGTACCGTGTATGGCTACTACCGAGAACTAGCCTCTGAAGAGGGTTTACTTCGTAGGCGAGGCTGCAGCAGCGCGCAGTATCGGGTGTAGTTAGCCGTCTAAACCGCAATAAAACAAAACATGCGAGTAGCATAGTAAGATCCCGTAAGTGTAGTGTTGCAGTTGATGTCGTTAGTCTCATCCAGTCTAGTCTAGCACGCGAAATCGGGGCGAGAACCTAATTCAAATATAATTGTCGTTCAGAATAATGAATACCGACCGATCGTCTAAATAGTCACAGTAGTGTATACGCACAGCATGCTGGTCGCTGCGTCAATCTTTGAACCAACGACTTTGCTGCACTACACAAATACTTCACAGAATTACCGTATTCTCAGCATAAACCACAGGTGTTCTAGATCTGTGGATGCGAATGCGTTTGTGGCCAAGTTCTCCATCCTATCAAAGTATTATTTCTCATTTTTTAAGTCAACCTCACCATTTTTGACTTTATGTTCGATAGAAAACTGCAGTGAAGTGGTCTTTGTGACGTGTTAAAACGAAATAGGGAGCTGGAACTCCAGGTAAAGGTCTTTGTGTATTGCTTGCCGCTCTTGATGTAAAAACGAAGTGAGTTATCTACTCTAACTTGCGGGTGTACCCTCCTGCCGACTTGGTAGTCCAGGGGGAGCGCCCTTGTAGCTCGTACTGCATGCACCCAAGTAAACCAGATGCACTCTTGACGTCTTCTACTGACACAACTGAAGGATGCAACGCGATGGTAGTCATGATCTGCTTAACTATTTTTGAACAGGGTCTACTCCAGCAACCATGGCTGCGGGTTGGAGGAGCTGAAGAATGATGAGGTTTACGACCATCACACTGCCCCCCAAACTTTTCAACTCCGCAGTCACATCTTTATGCCCTTTGTCATTTGCTGATTTTGTCCAGAATGAGATGTCACGTCGCATGTCGTGCGTAGTCAGTCCACCAACTTCAATGCGTTGAAGTGTTACAGGTTGAGATCCTGAGGATTTGCATCAAATCCCACCACGTCGATTCTATCCAATCGCTGATCGCTAATCCGAGTTTTGACCAATAAACGTCCTCGAAAATTTCGACTCGTCATTACATTGTCCCCAGTTCATTCCAATTAACCAATTTGCATAGCGATATGAAACCACTTCTGGTTAATGTGATCCTATTGCGGTGAGGCTTGAATGCACTTGGGATACCACAAACCCCCTACAAGTCATCATGACGGTTGATAGGATTATGCTCTTGCTTGCCTTCTGCGTTGCTGTGAGTGTCAGTATGGGTTTCATTAGGTAGACGTAGTTGCAGCAAGCTGGAAAATGTTGTCTTCGGTCTGAACAGCGTAGTCTTGAAGTAGTTGTGGCACATCCTCTTGATAGTCTTCAGGGGTTCCCACGAGTCTTCTTAGTTTCCAAACCTTGCCAGGCGACTTAAACCTCGTATGCTTGCATGTCATCATTGAAACGATGATCCGCAATCGCTTCTACAGCAAGCAGTGTACCTTGAGAAGCAATGTGGTTGAGTAGCTCTGCACTTACGTTGAGTGTATCATCAGCGTACAACTTGAAACGCGATGGGTGTACATCTATTGTACTTCCATTCTAAATGTTCGATCGTAAGTAGTACTCCGCACTTCCAAACACACGATAAGGTCCAACCCACATCACACGCAACTTATTGGCGTGTAATTTTTCGTCGACACGTGATCGAAGCACGTAATCGCCAACCGAAAAGTTCACAGCTTGCTCGTAGTGCGGGCGTGACCGATAGCGTCGAGACTGGAGAGTGCGTTCTGCTTTCACAGCCTTGTGCATTTTTTGATAGATTCTTGAAGTGTAGCGAGTCACTGTTCGGTACTTGTTTTAACTGCTCCAGCGTAGCTACGCGCCCCTTCCCTCCCGGAAAATAGAGTATCCGGGGTGCAAGGACATGGTAGTCCCGTAAATAGTTCAATTGGGGCTCGGTTGGCAAGCGAAGCTACTGGGGAATGATTAATGCTAGACTATACTAGTGGTAGCAAGTAGGGCTAGTCGTGCACACTGACTTTAAATTCCAGGGCTAATGCCTTTAGTAATTGCAAAATGTCACGATTCACTCTTTCCACTGATCCATTTTTCCACGGAGAGTAGGCTAGAACAATTTCATGTCGTCCTTTAAGTGACAGTTTAATTTGGCGATCACCTTGTTTTTAAGTGTGACCCGAGTCACTGACCCATGCATTAGTACACCAAAGCGTCTGTACCAGTCTAGTATGGCGGCAACGGCCACCT
>VOQZ01000916.1:0-78089 GCA_008079305.1 Phytophthora palmivora
CCCATGGGACCCCTTGAGTACCAAGCTGAACGATGGAGACGGCTCAAGGTGCATCAGGAAGGAGACCAGTATCTCTCAGATATCATTGCTTCCTGAAAGATGACCTGGAACGTTTCTCACCGAAGCGTCTCAAGAATTGCGAAGGTGGCTGATTTGTTCGCTCTGGATGTTCGAGGAGTGCTATACCGACTTGCACGGTCAACCCGAGGCCGACCGCGTGACGCCGGAGACGAGCTTAGATTGGTGGTCCCGGAATCACTCCGAGAATATATGCTCCACTATGCGCATGAAGATTTCCAGGGAGGACATCAGGGGATCACCCGTACTCATGAAAGACTGCGCTCGGAGTTTCTACTGGCCCGGGATGTATGCTGACGTGGAACGATCGTGAAGGAATGTGTGGATTGTGCTAGCGGTAAGGGTCACCCCTAATGCCGGTCCTTCACCAGGCATATTGAGCCTACACGACCTTTCGAGGCCGTCCTATGGATTTCGTGACTCATTTACCAGAGTCAGTCCGAGGGAATACGTTTCTGTTGCTATTCCAGACATGTTCTCCGATATGTGATTGCAAACCAATGGCATCGACAACCGCTCAAGATGTCGCTGAAGCGTATGAGAATCCGTCTTTCGGAGATTCGGAGCTTCCTCATTGATTCGGCATGATCAAGATCCTCGTTTCATGAGCGAGGTCTTTGCAAGATTCCGAGATCTTATAGGGAGCAAGCAGAGAGCGACTCTCGCATATCGACCCCAAGCGAATGGTCAGCAAGAACGTTCGGTGCAGACGGTTATTCGGAGTGTCAAGGCGTACGTTGCGGAGGCAGATCAGTCAGATTGGGATGAACACGCCGAGAGGCTGATGTTCGCCCTGAACACATCATTCGATGCAACCCGCCTGGACACACCGTTCTACCTTGTACATGGATGGGATGCTCAAGGACGGTGTCCGCTATGCTGGGACCCAGACCTTCAACTCTCCCTGAGCGAACAGCTTATGAGTGGAGACGGAGGTTCTAGAGGGCCTATAGTTACGCACTTGCTTGTGCAGAGGAGCTTCAGCGAAAGGCAAAACATGCGCGTTCCGAAGAACAGACTAGGAAGTGGCGTGAGCTATCTGACCGCCTAAAAGCTGGTTTCGAGAAGGGAGATGCTGTTTGGTTGTATATTCCTAAGGTGCAACCTGGATTGAGCCGGAAATTGGCACACTTGTGGCACGGACCGTTTAGGATTGAGGATATTCGAGATGACTTTCGAGTGAAGCTGAAGGTCGAAGACTCAGGATATCGAGTGAACCCTTGGGTACATATCAGCAGACTTAAGCCAAGGGCCATCTTCCCTAGAAGGCCCAAAGTTGAAGTCGATTTTTAAGACGATGATGATTTTGACACGGCATTTTTACCTGAAGATTGTTGGGAGCCAGACAATGCGAATGACGAGTATGAGGTGGAGAGCATTCAGGATGTGCGATGGGTTAAACGAACCCGAACGTCCAAGCGATCCCGAGAGTATCTTGTCAAGTGGAAGGGCTATGCCGATCCTGAGTGGATCCCAGTGTCTCAGCTGGGTTGTGGGGCGTTACTGTATGAGTTCAATAAGGGAGCGAGGGCCAAGGCGAGGTTCCAGGCTATGCAAGCTGGGGACGATCACCCGCGGGCCAAGCCACCCTACGAGAATGCAATCAGAACGACCCAGATCGTCGCCGTGTGAAGTGAAGGAATTGTTTTGAAACTGTCGATGAATTGAGGATGAATTTCGGGATGCCATGATGAGATGATATTTGAATGTGGATTTTGATTCCTGAATCTATGAAGTGTGAATTGACTATGATGATGATAGAAAAAGGAGCAAACAAGGAAGTTACGTTTCGAAATGGATTAGCTATGGTGTTAAGAGGCAACATGCAGATGTGACCTGGACTAGGAGCGTTGTGGCGACCTCGAAAATTCAGTCGAAATCAGCCAGCGTGATCAGGTGCCGCTTGCGGTGCTCCACTGGAAGTAGCCTGTCGCGAGTCGCTTGAGGAAGGTCATTGACGCGATCCGCGTCAGACTGACACGTGTTCCATTGCACGCGGCTGGGTTCACGTTGATCAAGAAGCGTCACCTGCTCTTCCAAAGAGTAAGGAGTTCCAGTGATGGTCTTGTAGGACGGATCCATGAGGATCCAGTGACAGCACTTCGAGGGGTAAGTCCATACTCCAGGTTCTTCCAGGAGCGACTCCCTCATGCCCTTGTCAACCCACTTGTTGACCAGTCGCTTGTACGACTTCTTGACTTGGTCGCACTCGGTTTTCCGCTCCTTAGCGAGATTGCTGGAGTAGTCATCCAAGTTCTGATCTATAAAGATCCAATGACCGATCCACCAGAAAGCACGACGGTGATCCGACATGAACTCCACAATCTCATCTAGAGCGTCACGTGAAACTTTCGAGAGCTGTGTCCGAGTGCAAAGCGAGATACTTGGAGCGTTCCTGAAACATCTTGTCCCAGGGCTTTGTCTCCCAGAACACCATGAAGTCAGCGGGCTTCCAACGGAGTCGATTTTGTTCAGCCTCAGCAGGTTTGGAGAGATTTGGGGCGTAGTCAGGAAATCCATACGATTGCTCCAAAGCATTCGTAGTCCCAGGGGCGAATTTCACTAGGATGCCATAGTGTCGCCACGAATTGACGCCAGGGCGAGGAGTCTCGATCAGTCGACGTTCCATTGGGAGAAGCTCCTTGTAGTCCTTCCGAGCAAGCTGTGACTGTTTACGCTCTTGAGCCGGACGTGATTTCCGGGAGGAGGAAGCCGACGTGACCTTAGAAGACGATTCTTCGTCGTCTTTGAGTTCAGTACTTGTATCTGGCTCCGAAGCAGACGCTTCTACGCTCGCACGACGCTTGGCCTCCCTAGGAGGTGTCGTCCGGCGAGGAGAAACAGGATTCACCTTCTTGGGAGTGAAGGGCGCGTCATGAGAGTCATCTTCGTTGTCCTCTCCGTCGCTTTCGAAGAGGGCTTTGTGAATCTCTTCGTCGTCCATGTGTACTTGTTTGGACAATGGTGGCCAACGAGAAGGGATGTTTCCCGTTTCCAAGTCCGCTTCCAGACGAGATTCAGCGTTCTTATAACACCAGCTTGGAACGAACTTAGTCCACGGAGTGTCATCCAAGCGTTTCCAATACATCATCCGGGATAACATCACGGAGAGCATCCTAGAAGGGATCCGGGAATGCACCGCTTGACCACTCCGGATTAAGTCCTCTGCCTGATCCAGTGTTAAACCGGAACGCATGAGAACTTGGACGTCTGTGCGCAGTTTGTCCCAAACTATGGGACCATCCAGAGATGCACACACCGCACTGACATCTAGGAGTGGCGAGGCAACGGTGTCCAGAGCTGGCTCACCATTCGGAGTATACGACGTGGGCGCCACTGAACATTTTGGAGATCAGAGGAGTCACCTGCTGAGCGACCCGAAGACTTGGTGTTCTTGAGAAGTGACGACGACAGTGGACTTGGATGATCCTTAGAGAAGTCAACAGGATCATCTTTCGAGCCTGAACGAGGTCTCGAGTCTCCAGGATCTTGCTTTTCCTCAGAATCGTCGTTCTCATCCGCGAACACATACGGTTCAGGCCGCAATGTGGGATCGTCCAGAGTGTTGACGAAAATCTGAGTTTTCCAAGCCTCAGGAGGATCTTGGTGATTGCGAAACTTTTCCAGAAGTGCTTTCAGGCGAGGCCAGTTGCCGTCTACCCGAGTGTCATGGCGATGGAGGAAGTTCATGAGCCTGGAAGGATCCAAGGCTGACGCTTTCAAGCGATTTTCCAGATCATAGACAACTTTCTGCAACTCGTCATGATCATTCTCCAGACGCGTGATGCGCGCTTGGAGTGCCCGTTCTTGACGCTCGTGTTCCTGAGCCTCGTGTTTGTAATCGTGAGCGTGCTTTTCCAGTTCGGAGATGATGTAACTTTTGGCGAGCTCAGCTTCTTGGTACCAATACTTCTGGAGCAGCGAGTAGTCCGCGCGAACCTGGCGGACCTCTTCGAAATCCTTCAAAGCGCGCCGAGTTGCCTGAGAGCTCGAACGTTGGGTAGAAGCCTCCAAAGCTCGATACTTATCCAGAAGACGCTTCATGAGAGTCGTCATCCCGAAGACTTTCCGAGCCAGATCTTGAGAGCCATAGTGACGCAGAAGAGAAGCCATTTCCCGCTTGGTCGAGATGCTCTTCAGCGTCAAAAGAAACTCGCTCGAGTCAGGCTCCCGCGCAACATCCAGAGGAGTCAATATTTCGCGACGGATGTCAACATCCGGACTCAATAGCTTGGCGAGGAACTGTACGTCCCTCTTCCGAAAGTGACTCCACTCCCAGAAGACACTCAACTCCACCATAGCCACCGAGAAGGCTCCCGTTGGATAAGTCTGCGGCTGTCGCCGGAACCCCCACGAACATCGTGTTCGGACTGGGAAGATGAGAGGGAGGCGCAGCAACGCGTGTTGGAGGGACTTGACCTTCCAGAGCGGGGCGTGCCTTGACTGCGACGTCTGCCAGAGTATCCAGCTTGTCCATATCATCCTTTTCGAAGACTTTGGCCAGCAGTGGCTGAAGTGAGCGCTGGATCAGGTCCTGAGCCTTGTCCGCCGCTGATGGAGCACCCGTGGACGCCGGAGCCATTTCTGGAGGCGAGTTGCCGTCGGAAGCGGTCGCCGTGCTCGAACCCGAGCGATCCTTGCTCGAACTCCGCTTCTTTTTGTTACTAGAGCGCTCCTTGGAGCCGCTCCTGCTTCTCTTGCCTGTGGATTTTGCCGCGCTAGAGCTTCGGCTCTTCGGCGCCTTTGCATGCTTGTGTTCCGGGACTTGTGACGTCTCCGCCGCCTCCTTTGAAGTCTCTTGAGCCGTCTCACCGCGCTTGTCAGCCGAGGACTCCAAGCCAGAGCCGGAAGTTGCACCGCGGTCGCTCTCAGTAGTGCCTGCATCCTGAGCACCCGCCTTTTCAAGCTGGGCGCTAGGGAGTGGTTCTGACGCTGAGGGAGGCGAACCGCTAGTTGGTGCCCGGTCTCCGGAGTTGCTTGGTGTCTCGCTCATCAGTTGCTGGATCGTTGGAAGCTCTCGTTGTGAGTGGAATCTTGGTTGTCACTCTGAATTGGGTACGACAGTTGGATAGTAGACGGGGCGCAGAAAAGACCCAATCTGGGGTAATCGCCTAACGGTTTTGCAATTCGGGATGTCTGGTCGCCCGGGATAGCTGCGTTCGTTTGGTCGGCTCATGTTCTGTCACTTCGATGGTAATTCCCTCAGTAAAAGACCGTGTATCCGAGGGGCGGTTGTGACGATGTGCCTCTGAATTTTCTAGGCACACCCGCAGCTGCCCAGCCGGGACAACCCGCACACTGATTCGGACTAAGATGATGGTTTTCGAGATGGGTATTGAGTGGGATCCCTGGGCGAATTGATGGTTTGGACTTTGGGGATGCAGATGTTCGGTTACGGAGAGGCTCACAGGTTGGAAGCGTACGCCCTGAATGGGTACCACATTCAGGATGCAATTACGACGCTCAGTCCGACCGCCGACTCCTTGACGGCAGGTATCCACAAGAAGGAAGCAAGTGCCCTCGGAGAACGTATCCCGAGGAGCAGCCTACCTTGACGGAACCGAACATCACCCAAAACACCCTGAAACTCCAAGGTTTCCACAATTACGACCCTACCTACACATGTAAACCCAAGACAGTCTCCCTCATCCTGAAAGTTCGATCGCCTACCGGATATGAAGACTCCATCCGAAGTTATGCCGTACAACCGGAATGTACATCCCGAATGACAATACATCCTGAATGACCAAGCGACTGTCGAAGAACAAGATCGAAAATCAAGTTGCTGATGATAAGTTCAGTCCGGAAGTCAGTTTACCGACATTCAAGCAGAGTCAAGACAGTGCGACCCAAGAGTATCGCAATCAGATGATTACACCGTGCAAGAACAAGACCAGTGCTGCCGATCTCAGAAGAGCCGAGACATCGCTGATGAGTGTATGCAGATCCAAGTTCGACGTGACATTTCAAGTATAATGAGACCAAGTCTACCTAAGTGTGACCTCACGAAGTAAAGGAAGACCGCCAAAGAAGTACCAAGACTACCAAGATTGAAGAAGAATTTAGAATGCCAAAGAGGTAGAAGATAATTTTAAACAGAGTTTGATTTGTATCGTGGAACACAAGTGTCTTCGAGTTCGATCAGCGTTGTGAAGTACAAGCGTCCCTCGGAACACAGACGACCAAGTGGGAGGTCGCCGTGTTACCCTATACATCTCGTCGAGGAAGGACTACCTGGAGGACCGCTCAAATCAGGAGGGCCCCAGAGTGAGGACGACCAAGGCTGCGCTAACCGCGTAATAACTCTCAACACGTTCAAGTCGAATTAACTTGGGGACCAGTGGGCTTGAACACTCGGAGTGATCCAGTTATTTTATTTGCTAAGTTGCTAGCGGACACTCCGAGTGCCCCTTGCATTTCATATTCATTTCCCTGCGATCTTAGGAGGTTTGGTAGTGATCACCCCTAGGATTTGACTGTTGATTACTGTGTGTTTAGGAAAGACATTCTATTGTTTCCCTTGAGCATTTCGAGGGTGGTGCGCGTAGGGCATCCCGAAATTTACCTGTATTCGGGCGTGCTAACTAACTGACAGGCTGCATATTGTATATTCAAACTCTGTATTATTTTAGGTTATCTTTTGGGAAGAAGGTCTTTACTCGTGATCTCTCAACCCACATTCAGGACCCCCAGGATACGTACGACCTGGAAGTTCTTACATTTTCTGTGTGTCTATCTTAGGAATACAAAATACCCGGTGAAACCCGGTCCGCCGAATTAATCGACACCTATAGGGATTGCACAAGGTCATACGCCAACCTGGATCGAGTCTAGTACTTGATCCAGGACCTGTACTACCCGAAAAGTCGGTTCTTCTCTAAGGACCAACCCCCACTCTTCGGGCGCGCTATACTTTGGGCGGTAAAGTGTTCACCCACTTCGCCACAGTTACCCGCCTGGTCAGTGCCGTCCGGCACTGCCACAGTCGAAGCCCATACGGCGCGACGACTCTCAGCGTTGGGACTTGCCATCGCAGCAATCCCACATGCTTGGCAATGAGCCTTGGTCTCATGACCGGTTGCGATGCTCATCGCAACATCTTCGTTGGAGTCCGTGACTCCCAGTACTTCCTCGGGCGCATAAGCGCCTTGGCGACCATCTCTGGCGCCCCAGTCCCGAACAGAGGTGGGAACATTACTCACCAAAGCTCTGTCGGAGACTGCAGGCCGGCTAGCCCCAATGGCTTTGCCGCGCCAATCGATCCAGGGCTCCTGCTTTTCGAGCCACGGTATGCCCAGGATCATGTCGTACTTGTCCATGTGTAGGTCAAGGAACGACGCCGTGCTGTCAAAGTCTTCAAACTTTACAGCCAGGTCCATACGGACCCCAGGTACGTTAACCACCGTACCATCGGCCAGTCCCACCGAGACCTGGCCCCTGCCTTCGCTTTCACGCAAAGCTTCGGGATACTTGTCGCCACTCCGTGCGACCGTCTCGCGTCGATCAAAGTTCGTCGACACCCCAGAGTCAATCAGGACTCTAAAGGGACCTCCGTATCCCCGTACACTCGCGTGTACCACGAGCAGTCCGTCGCTGCTCTTTCTCGTCTCGAGAGCACCCAGGCTCTCAGGGGCTAAGCCTCCATGGCGTGCGCCTTCCGCACTCCTACCATGGGGACTTAGAACTTCCTCAGTAGGGCGCCCCTACTGGTGACCCCAGTTCCCCTGGCTCTTGGGTTGGGGCTTCTGCCACGGGCCCCTCGAGCCCCTAGGTTTGGAAGGGAACTTCCTTTGCCCACCCGCAGGGCAGGCACGTTGCATGTGCCCGAGCTTCCCACATCTGTAGCAAACGGATGGAGCTCTGTACGGCCGTACCCGGTGCTAGCTCCAGCTGCTGGAGCTCCTTGCACTGCGCCTGATGACGCATTGTGGCCTTGCCACACCGACGTAGGAGTACGAGCCTGTCTGGGGCTGTACTCCTCTTGGAGGCCGTTCTGGATCGCTTCCTCCATAGTGTTCGCATGCACGCGGAACAACTGTGTGCGGGATGGGCCCACCTTCAGGCCATCCATGAACACGGTCACTTTGATGTGTTCAGGTAGGCGGTTCCCTACCAGAGATGCAGCGAGTACTCGCATCTCCTGGATGTACTCATGCAGCTCACGCTTCCCTTGTTTACAGGCAAGGAAGCGCGAGCGCTGGCGATACTCATAGTTCGCCGGAAGGAAGGCGGCTCTAAGCTGTTGACACAGCTGAGCCCAGGTTGTGAAACAACCCGGTGACGTCACTTCGCGCGCGAATGCCCAGGTCTTCACCCGACCTCCTAGGTTGGACAGGGCGAAAGCGACACGAAGCCGCTCGGTCGAGATTAGAGCCGCGTCCATCGCGAGCTCGACCTCTCGGACCGTGAAGTGGAGGTTCTCTTCCTCCTTCCCCCCATAGAGGTTAACCTTAAGCCTCAACGGCTTAGGTTGGGCTGGCTTCATCTCAGCCACGGGGGCTTGCAGCCCCTGCACGTGAGCGATAAGCCCTCGCTCCTACATGTCGGACGCCTCGATGCGTTCGACCTGCTTGGTCGGCGTAGCAGCCGCCAAGCTCCGGACATTTCCTCCAAAGATGCCCACCATCTTCCAGACCGACTCAAACTGAGAGTCGGTCAAATGAGGGACTCCCCTCTATCCATCTTCGCTTACGTTGTTGGAGCCACAGAGGATTCAGGTTGTCAATCTACCGCGTAGGCGTGGGTTGACTACAAGTGCTACCAAGTGTGACGGGGTCACACGAGCACCTTGATTAGAGGAAGCGTGCTATTAAGCGTATACAAACTCTAAGTGAACGGCGGTTCACTAGTCCCTGGTCTTAGGGGACTTAATAGTCAGTTTAGGGTAGATTTAAGACTGATTTATTTATAGTTAATTAGGTCATTTGGCCTGTAATACAAATTACTAGTTAACTATAATTTGTTCTAGATATACAAATAAAGTAGGTCAAATACAATTGGTTGGCCCTCAGCCACCCGACCTACGTGGTAGTGGTGTGGTCCACACCACCCACGGTAGAGTATCCACAAAACGAATACTCTCAGTAGTGTATCTACTTCTAGAGGCGGTACCCTATCTGGGGTACCCCCCATGTAACCCCGTTACAAATACAGTCGACCAGTCTGTGCTCGACGACTGATTCACTTGTGGTCTCGAAGCTGAGAACACTGCGAGGAATGACGGTCTGGCCGGACAAGTCATCGCGTGCTGAAGTGCGTGTCAAGCCGCGTGCCCATGTTGAGGCGCGTGGCGTCTTGATGTCTGATTGGCCGGTCTCGGACGCGTGCCGGCACACGCTGGGCAGCACGCATGCTCCTTTTCACTTGGTGTTTGTAAGCGTTTCCGATGGTGTGATTCGGGTGGTGCGATGCATCTCCGACAGATGGTCTCCGCATACAAACGGTAGTCAACTGCCATTTTTGCGGTTGTGACTGCTGGATTTCGTCTGATAGCGGCATGCAAGCTGCCAATCACAGGCTTCTGGTGGTCCATGGCACGCGTCGACCAAAGGGACCTGCTCGCCGTCGGCATTGGAGTCAAACTCTAGGTGCGAGTCCAAATGGACTACTAGAACGCTTACCGAGGTGATCGGCACTAACCTAATTATCGGATGATTTGCCGGGACCACCATGTGGTCCCGGTAGGAGGTTTGATAAATAGCTACAAACCTACAACATAGAGAAAAGTCAAATCTCCCAAAAAACGATTGGCCCTTCGCAGGTGATTCATTTTCACGCGAGCAACATCGCAACCCGTGAAAGTGTAATACGTTTGGAAATATAATAGCTCATTCACCGATTTACCCAATCCATCGCGTGCTTACATACAAGGACCAAGTCAAAACACCTAGTACACTCGTGGCAGTATTTCGCCTTAGCGTTGCCGCTAACTTAGCCACAACGCTAAAGCGGTGCTAACCAACTATCATGTTTTGTTCACTCCTCTACGAGAGCAAAGTGGAGAATGTTATTGCCAAGCCCAGCACAATCTCATCCACATGCAGCTAGGACTATCATAAAAAAGTCTAGCACAGGGAAATACCGTGCCAAGAAGCGTAGACGCCGGTTAGCGGAATTGGGGACCTGGGAAGGCAATGCCAGCGAAGATGCTTTGACACAACTTAGCCAGGCATTCTAAAGCGGACTTTGTCTTCGGTATTTTTGTTGATGCCTACCATAATCGCGAAAAGCATTGTATTTCTTTTGTCGTTATGTTTGTTTTGAACGAGTTACCTTTTAGGGAGTAAATAATTTTTTTTCACGAATCGCCTTATCGTTCGCAGAACAGCAGCTCTCCCATGTGTTATCTATCGCTTTGCACTGAATCCTACTAGTTCGGTAGCGATGGGATAATTACCTAGTTGACATCTAACTAGCCAAGTGACCTACTGTATCAAAAGCGATACTCTGGTAGTGACCGTCACAAAGTCTGCACGCACATACAACAGAATATCTGATGTGAGACTGGACCGCTGGAGCTGGTTCTCAGGTGTGCGTGACCGGCGCACGGTGGTTTGACACGCACGATGCCGTCGTTGCATCGGTCGAGGCGATGCCACAGACCGATGTTGGACTTCATGTCGATGTGACACACTAAACGCGCTCGATACGATAGCTTTTCAAACAGACAATATAATTCATCGCTGCTGCTTGTGATATCGATGCCATACTGCTTGCCGCTTCCGACGACGGGTTGTTTGTTGTTTCATCGTACTGTGTATCCAACTGGGCCAGTCGGATGCCCAGCTACTGGGAGGCTTCACGCTACAGTGAGAGTCTGCAGATCTTTGTTACCCTTTACATTCTTGTGTTTATGGCCTTGACTACCAAGCCTTGATCATGGTCTTGAATCAAGAGCCTTGACTCAAAGGCCATTGTACTTTCAACTCTGAACCGTGAATCGTCAGTCTCTTCGTTCAAGGATAAAAATTTCACCGATTGTACATTTTAGTGTGCAAAGTGCGAACCTGCTGTCGAAATTCATTCTGCCTGTTACACGGAGAGCTGAGCGCAGATCAGGGTTTGAACGTCTTCGCACAGTTTATACGAGGGAGTGGAGATTATGTTCGTCTGCATTTACATATTTAACGGATTTTACCGATTACAAGCCCTGTATGAATTAAAAGCCCGGTATCGATTTCGATTTACCCGTCAGAAAATATAAGCCCTGTATCAATTAGAAACCCGGTGTATTATTTAATTTTAGAAATTATATACAAACCCGGTCTTATACATAGTAATCTAAAGATATAAGTTCTCGAAGACGAGCACAGTCGTCCTCACATCGGACTGGTGTCTGATATCTGCAGTTTGCACTCACTAGCTCATTTCCGCTTCCACGATGACGACGAGACGCAGCGGAATCCCCGTGTGCAAGAAGAAGGAAGTCTTGGACTGGATCAACACTGCTGGTGAAGGTATACCAACTCGTGCGGTGGCACACTTTCGTGTTCAAGGATGGAACTTAGATCCAGGAACAGTGAGGGGCTGGTGGCGTAAACGCGAAGAAATATGGGCAGCTAAACCACACCAAATGCGTCTAGCAGGTGGTGGGCGAAAGAAAACCCTAGGCGAACTCGAAGATATTTTGCTTGGATCTATTGTCCTGCGCAGGTTAAGGAAGGAGAAAGTAACAAGGGAGTGGATTGGTATTCAAGCATTACAGATATACAACGAAGTGGACGACTCTCCTGTATGTTCATTACAAGCATCAGCGCACTGGGTTTCAAATTTCATGAAGCGTAACGATCTGTCCCTCCGTCGTCGGGCGAACCTAACGGCATTGTCCGATGATCAGCTCGTTGATCGTGCTGTATCTTATATGAAGTTCTTAAGCGAGAAAAAGACTCACTACAACTTTGCACACACTATGTTAATGGATAAGACAGCAGTGTATTTCGAAGACGCACGCGAGCAAACTGTGGATATACGTGGGAGCCGCCATGTTGTGGTGAAGTCAACAGGGTTTGCCTCCATGCGCGTCGCTGCCGTTCTGGCGGTAACCGCAAATGGTGTAAAGTTACCTCCACTCGTGATATGGAAACACAAGAAAGACTCGCGTAAGATTGTAAAAGACGTAAGGACATTCGTAGTGGGTCACAAACGCGAGCGGAGCGAGACAAACTTTCATATTACTACGCATTTAGCTCTTGAAATATACTTCGTTTAGGTTTCATGTCATTGTTTCAGTCGATCTTTACTACTACCTTCCCGGTTGAAGCGACCGTCTTCTATTTACAAGCCCTCACCCATATAGTAACCCCCTCGTCAAAACCGATCCTTTGTTGGGGGGTTCTAATAAATAGTAGTCCGGGTACTATTCGGTAAAATCCGTTACTCGTCGTGCTGTGCAAGTGCAATTTTAGTCAAACCAAATTAATTTGGCATCAGCGGGACTATTTAGAGCTGCAAAATTCAGATTTTAGGTTTACATCAACTTAATTATATTAAACTGGTCATAACCAAACCCAATACGAGGGTTTCAGGACACAATGGAGTCAATCACACCAAAACGCTTTTCTGTGGGTGGTAGTACTATCGGGCCGAACAGGGTCTGACCATGGTTGTTCCTCAGTTTACCCTGCTTCCTTAGTCCACGGATGAGTGAGATAGTATTTGCCCCGCTTGTCATTCGGCCGAAATAGACCGAAAAAGAGCTCATTGTGAAATGTTTCTGTGCGTTGATTAAGACATACATCTTAATATTTCGTGCGCGAACGAAACCAACGGTAACTATACTGCATAGCGATGATGCAATGTGGTCCTAATGCTGCTCATTGAGCTACCTTCAAATCACCATCCAAAACATCGAAATGATCAACAATTCCGCGAAAGAAGACTCTTGTCAAAATTGCCCTTATTTACGATTGTTGACTTGAAACCATCTTTTGGAGTCTCAGGTGGCGCGAGTGAGTCGAATTTCATTGGGAGGTCGTGATCGCCATGTCTTTGAGTGATCTGGGTCTCATTTTTTCTCACGCCCAATGTGGATGAAAACTGCCTGCAGTGGCCGTCGTGAAGGAACGAATGCATCAACCTTCGAGCGCTGTCTCCACGCATCGCTGTTTACGGTTATTGGAGACGTCTAGGAAGAACTACGAGGTTGCATGAATGGTAATGCACCCAACAGCAGCACGTTGTGCGAATATGTCTCGATGACATCCCCAAGCGACAATTCTTTGTAGTGTGAAATAGTTGGAACGAAGTTGCAACAGCATTACTTTAATAGTCCTTCCCAATGTGAAGGCCGCTTATTCCGTCTAGTAGAAATGGACGTGGTGACCGCGAAATTCGTGCGATAGCAACCACTACAGCCACGTGCCAGCAACGCTGACACAACCTGCAGCGTCAAGTCTGAAGATTGAGGTTGCCCCATCTTGGCACCGATGAATGTTCAACGACAATGGGATAATTACAGGCTGAAAAGATAAGAAACTGTGGGTGAAAAAACTGGCAATTGTCGTCCCAGTTCAACCAGTTCGATATACTGCGAAGCAGACGCAAGAGATGCTGCTCCAGCAATGAACGAAGATGTTTGTCTATCAGAAATTTACTGTATAGCGCAAAATCCTGAGCTTTTTCGCGGTATTAGTATCGGTTACATTAACGGCATGACTGATCTGAACCGTATACATGTTGACATATTGCTGATGAAACCGTAATCAACTGGTTGTAAGTATGCAGGCAATTCGTGTATTAATTAATAACGCTGCGTTCACTTAGCAATTTGCACTCTCCGGAGAGGCTGTTCGTGTCCTGCACAACAAGCATGCGACTCAGACAACTCGTATTACTTATCGCCATCCTGGTTACCACAGTGAATGCTGTCACAACTATCGATGCTTCTGAACCCCGTCGCGAGCTGTCGGAATCCTCCACGATTTTGGAAGAGCGAGGGAAACGAGGTGGGGGTACCGGTAGACGATCAAAAATACAACGAACGGGGACGTATACCAGTATTGAGCTGATGTACCCGAACGATACGCCGCACCTCAAGGACGCGATAAGGAAATTCAAAGCGTGGTTGAAGGCCAAAAAAGCTGCAGAGAAGAAGACTGCTACGCGTCGGCTTCGGCAACAGATGAACGGTGCACTCGAATGAAAGAAGAATTGTTGTAGTTCTCTTGTCAACACTGGATGGAGAGAAGAATCCAAACGCTTTTAATTCAATGTTTTACTCGATCCCAATTTGAATTGCGACTGTTGTGTGCGGTGACTATGAGAACTTGGATTGATCTAGCAGCGCTACAGTTGTGTGAACTTAAGCGACTCTACTAATGAGTTGGAACGTCTTGAGTAGTACGAGTGAAAAACTATTCTGATTCATGTTTGGAGGTGGAGGAAGGAGGTCATCTATTTAATACTATAGATTCCTGGTATCTGATTCATGTTGTCTAAGTATTGTTGTAGGGAAAGCTCTTCAAGCCGTAACCCCCCCCCGTAGACCATTCTAGACTACTCACCACAACCATCAATCGAATACGCACGCATGCAGAAGTCTTTCCTAGGAACCTACTGGGTTCCTTTCCTGCAAGTTTCTCTTCAACAATAGTCTTGGTCTTCAACCATCACTCGCTACTCATAGTCTTTCAACATGCACTCGATACTACATGTACATATGTCGACCGCGGTCGATTTCTCTTAGTGACCACACAACTTTTGGGACCTGCAGGATGTGTACTACGTTGTAACACCGTTTACTCTAGTTATACTCGGAGTACTTGTGTATGCCTTCGCACAGTGTACAAAGTTGTACACAACTACAGAAATTACCTTATTTATTCTAACGTAGTGTTTTGACGATTGGTTCCTTGAAACCATCTTGTGGAGTCTCAGGTGGCGCGAATAAGATTTTGTTGGAGAAGTCGTGATCACCGTGTCTTTGAGTGATTTGGATATCAATTTTGCTCACGCCCAATACGGATGCGCAACTGCCCGTAGTGGCCGTCATGAAGAAATACGCCAACCTTCGAGCGCGGCCATCACGCATCGCTGTCTATGAGTTAGTAAAAGTGTCTAGGAAGAACTACGAGGTTGCAGGAAATGGTACTCAAACGACAGTTTATCGAAATGTGAATTATCATTTAATACCTGGAACCAAAACAACCATTGTGTCGACAATGGAGTACACTGTAAACCTTGACGCGACGAACGACCTCGTTCTTGGACTTGCGTAAAGCGAACTGATACGTCAGCAGTCTGCATGAAGTTTACTTGTAATGGGGTAACATGGGGGGTACCCCAGATAGGGTACCGCCTCTAGAAGTAGATATACTAATGAGAGTATTCGTTTTGTGGATACTCTACCGTGGGTGGTGTGGACCACACCACTACCACGTAGGTCGGGTGGCTGAGGGCCACCCAATTGTATTTGACCTACTTTATATGCATATCTAGAACTAATACCGTGGTATACACGGGGAAGCTCTGGATTGAATACAACTAGGCGTTCTGAACTAGATGAAATGCTTGTGACAATTCGAGGTGTATCAATATCATCGAGAGTAAGTGACACCTACATCTTAAAATTTTCAGCAACAAGATACTAAACATGTTTTCGCGCAAAATGCGATTGAAAAAGATTAGCGGGTTGAGAACACAATAGTAATCGCTGCCGGATTCTAAAGCTTCTAGGCGCGAATTCTCTTGCATTGCATCTTGCAGCGGAGTGAAATACTTAAGAAAACTTAGCGATAACGGCTCCATAAGATACAGCTGACACAGTGTTTTCACTCGAGTGACAGCGACGTAAAATGACGAACGCTGAGGAGAATGCCGTGTTGAATACCGCAATGGACCAAGAATAATCTTTATCACTGTTAGGCCCTGGCATTTTTCACTGGTGAGAGCGAAACCAGGAACTAAGGGGACTTGTTTCACAACCACAGTGAACGAACGCTGAGGCATGATGATCTTTACATTTCTCTAAAATTGAGTTACCAAATAGCTATACATTGTGCTGCCCAGTTCATTGCCTGTGTCGTGCATCCTTTCTTTCCGTGGCGTGTGTCTGTGCGAGTGCAACCACTGCATAGCATGCAGCCTATAATGCGTGCTGCACATTTGAATCATGCAACCACTTAATTACATAAGGGTCTATAAGCTGTGGTTTTTTCGCGGGATTGTCACAATATATGTTTAAACCCGTGCGGTTCAGACAACATTCCTGGGTGATTTGGGTTTTGATGTTGCAGGTAGCCGCCACAAGTAACATTCACTGGGACCTTTTAAATATCCAGCGGCTATCTAAAACTGCAGGTTCGATGGTATCAACGATGTATTAAACCTATCACTTAGAATATTTTGATATATTGCATATATAAGAAAACAGAAGAATAACCCCCACTTGTCAAGAAATTTCATAAAACATATTAAATGTATCAGTCTTTGTTTTTTGACAAGTTCTATACATAGCAACTGTATTAAGTTTTTATTTTGGGTATCCAGTATATAATATTCCAAAGTTATTTTGGGTAGAATGACCTCTCTGTAGAAACTCTGGATTAAAATCCAGAGAATTATAGTTAACTAGTAATTTGTATTACAGGCCAAATGACCTAATTAACTATAAATAAATCAGTCTTAAATCTACCCTAAACTGACTATTAAGTCCCCTAAGACCAGGGACTAGTGAACTGCCGTTCACTTAGAGTTTGTATACGCTTAATAGCACGCTTCCTCTAATCAAGGTGCTCGTGTGACCCCGTCACACTTGGTAGCACTTGTAGTCAACCCACGCCTACGCGGGTAGATTGACAACCTGAACCCACTGTGGCTCCAACAACGTAAGCAAAGATGGAAGAACGAGGTTCCCCTCATCTGACCGATGCTCAGTTTGAGTTGGTCCGGAAGATGGTGGGCATCTTTGGAGGAGATGCCCGGAGCTTGGTGGCTGCTACGCCGGCCAAGCAGGTCGAACGCATCGAGGCGTCCGACATGTAGGAGCGAGGGCATATCGCTCACTTGCAGGGCTGCAGGCCCCGTGGCCGAAATGAAACCAGCCCAACCTAAGCCGTTGAGGCTTAAGGTTAACCCCTATGAGGGGAAGGAGGAAGAGAACCTCCACTTCTGGGTCCGAGAGGTCGAGCTCGCGATGGACGCGGCTCCAATCTCGACCGAGCGGCTTCGTGTCGCTTTCGCCCTGTCCAACCTAGGAGGTCGGGCGGAGACCTGGGCGTACACGCGCGAGGCGACAACGCCGGGTTGTTTCACAACCTGGGCTCAGCTGTGTCAACAGCTTAGAGCCGCCTTCCTTCCGGCGAACTATGAGTATCGCCAGCGCTCGCGCTTCCTTGCCTGTAAACAAGGGAAGCGTGAGCTGCATGAGTACATCCAGGAGATGCGAGTACTCGCTGCATCTCTGGTAGGGAACCGCCTACCTGAACACATCAAAGTGACCGTGTTCATGGATGGCCTGAAGGTGGGCCCATCCCGCACACAGTTGTTCCGCGTGCATGCGAACACTATGGAGGAAGCGATCCAGAACGGCCTCCAAGAGGAGTACAGCCCCAGACAGGCTCGTACTCCTACGTCGGTGTGGCTAGGCTGCAATGTGTCAACAGGCGCAGGCAAAGAGCTCCAGCAACAGAAGCCAGCACCGGACCGGTACCCATGGAACTGGGTACGGCCGTACAGAGCTCCATCCGTTGCTACGGATGTGGGAAGCTCGGGCCTGCCCTGCAGGGAGGGCAAAGGAAGTTCCCTTCCAAACCTAGGGGCTAGAGGGGCCCGTGGCAGAAGCCCCAACCCAAGAGCCAGGGGAACTGGGGTCACCCGTAGGGGCGGGGCGCCCTACCGGGGAAGTCTACGTCCCCATGGTAATAGTGCAGAAGGCGCACGCCATGGAGGTTTAGCCCCTGAGAGCCTGGGTGCTCTCGAGACGAGGAGGAGCAGCGGTGGACAATCTCCAGAAACAGGCCCTCTGCCTGAGACTGGGTCGTAGTGATTTCGGGCTGTACCCAAGGGTACCCCCATACGGGGAAGAGCCCACCACGGTCTTCCGGTTTCTTTCGAAGGCTCGTAAATTCCTTAAGAGGAATTCGGTGTGGTGCAAGCAGCATACGCCCAGCTACCTCAATGTCATTGACAAAGAGTGGTTCGTCGTGAACCAAGGCACGCTCATAGGTGCCACGTGAAGTGCGCCCATGGTTAAGTCCACGAGGGGCACTGAGGTTCTTCAAGAACATGGGAGACCCAGCCTCTCATCCGGTGGATAATATCCGCGGGGATACACCGGCGTGGGAGGCGCAGAAGCGCCTTGCAGTTGAGCAGATTGATAGCGCTCCTGCTGCTCGTCGAGATCGTTGGACATCTCTTGGGGCTCAGAGACAGCCCCCTCCTCTTCGGCCTCACCAGACTCAGCGTCGAACAGGGATCGGTATCGATTTGCGATGGGAGGCTCTGAAGTAGGTGAGTCGGGGGCTGCGCGCTTCTTAGCAGCAGCAGCGCCCTCGTCAGTCCGTATTGAGGAGCTGCATTCGCAGCTTGGGCTCGAGCCTTACCTTTGTCTAAGGTAAGGTTCTTGGTAGGCGAGCTCGTCGAAGCCGCCTCAGTCTCTGATGATTCAGAATCATCAACAGGAGCGTTCTGCGAAGGAGCATCCTGTGAAGGAGTAGGATTCTTGGTGGATCCCGTGGTGTCCTCATCGGACTCTGATCCCGTGATCGTAGGGATATCGAAGTCAGGGGACTCCGCCCTACGACTATGGTCCGGATAGGCGAACCGAGGGTTCGGCCTGTCGTCGGGCGACAAGGAGCGGGAGCGACTGCGTCGCAGGCTTCCTCCTTGTGTGGCAGCAGCAGCGGTATGCTTGCTGGCTGCCTCGGAAGCCGTCTTGCGGGCTTCCGTGCGCGGAGTGGCCTTGTCTTTCGACTTGGCCTTAGCAGTCTTTGACCTCGCGGTCATAGACTTGGAAAGCGCCGAAGCGTCGTGGGTGCTTGCCTTCCGAGGCATCTTTAGAAGAGGGTGACTTGAAAACCTCGGTGTCTTGCTAGCGCGGAAAGGCTTAATGACAGCCTCAAAGCCATAATGGCGGCTCATCGATCGGTATCGACAAGGAAAGAGAAGAGAGCGGGGCTCTTTTTCTAACAAAAAAACTCATTGGTTGGGGGTGTTCCGAATTTAAGTGGGGAGGATGCAACGGGGCTACATGAGGGGTACCCCAGATAGGGTACTCCCTCTAGAAGTAGATATACTTATGTGAGTATTCGTTTTGTGAATACTCAGTCGTGGGTGGTGTGGCCCACACCACTGCCACTTAGGTCTGATGGCTGAGGGCCAACCAATAGTATTTAACCTACTTGTATATAAATATATAGAAACAGATTATAGTTAATTAGGATTTTGTATTACAGGCCAAATGACCTAATAAACTTTAAATAAATTAGTTTTAAATCTACCCTAAACTGATTATTAAGTCCCCTAACACCAGGGACTAGTGAACCGCCGTTCTCTTAGAGTTTGTATACTCTTAATAGCACGCTTCCTCAAGGAAGGTGCTCGTGTGACCCCGTCACAGATACACTCGAGGTTGGTCATCCGACGTTAAAATTATCTTCCGTTGCAGCTTTTATCGTCGCCAAACGAAATGCAAATTTCGGCTCTACATTCGTCGTTCCGATGTGCGAGGCTACGAACTTGTCAACACGCATATTTGTGTCACCTCGACTGATAAAGCGAGTGGTGTTGTCCATGTAACAACGCAGTTGAAACAAATGGTGGACACTTTGGCTATCAAAGACTAGTCGAGACCGGTTCACGAAATATGGCACATCGTCAGTACCGCATACTATTCTGAGAACAATGTAATTCGTGAAGGACTATCAGGAGAACAAGTAGTTAGTCGCGTCTATCGGATTCGCCGCAAACATTATGGCTCACACCTGCTTGGCATGGTTAAAGTCCCTACTCTTTCTATGGTTGAAGACAAGAACTTGTCTTTTTTCAATTTCGCCGGTCTCGTCCTAACAGTGATCCTACCAAGCAGCCCAATAGAATTATCGGCTGGACGCATCCTGAACTCCGTCAACTACTCATGTATCGTGGCTTGTCCATCTTCATCGTCGGACCTTTAAATGTGTGCCAAGAACTTTCAAGCAATGTGTAATTGCAGTGGTGCATGACGGAGCATCTGAGCTGCATGTACCTGTCTACTTCGTATTGTGTACAGGCAAACATGGAGACATGTACTTTGATATTCTCGAACTAATATTTCATGACACTTCCGAAAAGTTGTTGCTTGCTGAAATAGTCTGCGATTTTGAGCGGCCACAGATCGGCGCTGCGCAGAAGCGGTTCCCAAATGCTGATCTCATCGTATGCCTTTTCCATCTAAAGCAGGCCATTTGACGACACATGAAACAACGAGACCACATTCCGTAGGAGGAGATCCGTGTCGCTATGCGACCAGAGGTACTCGACATGCTCACGGTCCTTGACCCATAGAAAGTTGCTGTGAAAGGGATTAATTGGGTCAAACGCGAAATCCGCTGGCGGTGTCGAGAAGAAGGGGTTCAGTACTCACAATTGACATGACATGGGTTTTGGTGGTACTTTCGTTCAACTTGGCTCGAGCACTACCAAGTTGAGGAGTGAAATGTTCATGGGTTGGAAAAGGACATAGTGGCTCGCGCAAACAACCCACTAGAACATTTCCATAGAGAACTAAATAACTCACTCAACCCCTACCCAAACATCATCACCTTTGTGTTAATCATTCGACAGAGCTACGTGACAAAACTTGCAAACGTCGCTGTTGGTCGCCGAGGTAGAGGCACGAAAACAAATGCCAAAATATCCAAGTACGGGAGGAACAAGAAGGACCATGGCCAAACCGGATACAATCTCCCACAGCCGATTGATCTTGACAATAGCGAAGGTTTATCGGATGATGATAGTGAGGACGACAGATTGCTTGGCTGGACGTTCGTCAACCCACAAATCAAGACCCCGCTATAGGAAGCGGCAAGCACGTATTGGTTCCGTTGGAAAAAGGTCACACACCGACCACAAGACACCCCCGGCCAAGATCAACACTGGCCAAGTCGAGATCGATCAAGGACATCCAAGATCAAAGATTCGATAATCTACCCGGCGCTGCGAGTAGAAGTATCCCCGCTGCTACCACCTCCCCCGCTGTCCTGTCAGACAGCAAGATCAACAACAAGCACGTCTATTGAGATCACCCGAGGAGCGATCTAGTCTCACCGACGGGTACACAAGGTGAGATCAAGTAACTTCACGAAAGATCGGAATACTCCCTCCGTTAGTCGGCAGTTCGGGCACCGTGTACAATAGGACTCCAGCGATCTTGCGATTTCGCAGAATCACTTCGCCGCAATGGTGCGCGTGCCCGGAACTTTGGGTGACTCGGGATTTCACTGTGAGTCCCATGAAGAAGTGCGTGCTGATCTTAGATCAGGGAAACCAGTGTTGGAGAAGATTCGATCACCAACGACACCGCTGAATCAAGATCGATCCGCGGATCGGCAGAGCTTTGGGAGGACCTCTACCAACCGAACAGAGGAGGGTCCAGAGACGGACCTAGAGGAGAAGTCTCTACCTCCTCCTCAGGTCCCTTAGGGGACCCAGTAAATTTCGACTCACGCCGTGATCTGCAGGACGAAAGTCTATCGGCAAAAGCCAACTAAACGCTCGCCTCCAAGCCGAGCACAAAAATAGTCAGTAAGATCGAAGCCCCTACGGAAAATGATGAAAGCACCGGGATCGGGCGCTGACGACCAAGACGATCTTAAAGCAGCGTGGACGGATGGGTCATTCGAGATCGCATACCACAAGAAGGAACTTCACACCTTCCTGATCAAGAACCCCGTTATGCAGATCATCAAGCCGAAGATCATCAGTGATCTAAAAGGCCCAGTGCAAAGCCAACTGCAAGATCGAGCAAGCTAGAAGCTGCAAAAGCGTTATTACATCTGATCAAGGAAGATGGGATCATCGCAGGATCATTCGACGCTAACGATGTATTCGATACGAGGCTCAGCACGATCAACACAGCCCTAATATCGACCTTCGATCTACTGAAGCCTTTGGCGGGTGAAAAGAGTGTAACCCCCAAGGCTACTACTAGACAGACCGACGACATGCTATAATTAGCACCGGCACTCACATTGGAAGATCAGACCGGTACACCCTCACATTATGAGTCGGTGACTGGGGAAGTGGATACTGATAGTGCAGATGACCCATCCCGAATGACGCTAGGACCGTCAGATGCCGCTATGCTACGACAGCATGAAAATCAAGAGGCCAAGCGAATGATGGATGTTATAACGCCGCCCATGGTACAAGGATGAAATGCAAAGCTGGAATCATACTTCCAGGCGGCGATGAACCGGTTCTTGGAGGAACAACAGATCGCCATGAAACCTGCAAGATCAGTTCCAGTAGAAGTTCGGGATGTGGACATGGAGTCTGTGGAGTCACCAGATCGACACCCAAATTCTTATGAGTACGACCCAGATGATCTCGACCTGGATCCTCCCAGACGCGCTGCTATAGCATCAGCATCAGCCACGACCACCGCAAGATCTATGAGTGTCCCATGCATATGGATACCCGCTATCTCTGAGCTCACAGAGTTCGCGGGAAAAGAAGGGGGAAGATCGAGCCAGGGCCTGGCTCAGCAAAATAAAGTCCGCCTTCGTGCAAGATCAATCCCTAGACGAGGAGAAATGTCTAGTATTCGGTGATCTCCTCACAGGATCAGCTCGAAGCTGGTCCCGACAGCTTAGCCGCACGACACGCAGTACCTGGAAGGATATACTACTCAGCTTCCAAATTCAGCACTGTGGCCGAGGAGTACCAGTCTCGAGGCAATATTACCACGCACGCTAGAGATCGGACGAGACTCCGCTGGAATACTTGTACCGACTCAATGTGGCTGGCCTTAGCGTCCGCCTCCAGATCAAGGATGGACCCTCGGAAGTCCGGCGAGAACATGTGGAGCGCTTCATGGAAACTCTCGATGACCGCGATCTTGCAGATCACCTCGCACTGCTGTGGATCCCATATGCTGACACCCTGGAAGAAGCACTTCGATCTCGGCAACGAACAACGGCACGACAAAGTAAGGCTGTATATGGATCAATCAAGCCCCGTCAGAAGAACAACAATGCAGCAGTCCCGTCTGCCTCAACGCGGGCAGTCAGAGCTGTCAAGGCGATCTCAGATAGCAGCAAGTCTGAAGAGGAGTCTAATGGATCGGATGATGAAGCAGGATTACGTCGCGTCTACTTCGCAGCGTCTGGAAATAATGAAGGACAGCAAGACCAAGGACAAACGAACCGAGATCGCAATCGCGCGTAGTTCGAGAACAGGCACGCTCAACAAGATCGACAGGACACAGGTTCACCACCTAAGCGATTCTTTCACTGTGGACCGCGCAAACATAGCGATCTTGGGTGTTGGGGACGTCTGACGTGTGAGAAGTGCGGTCGCAAAGGACATCCTTCCGATCGCTGCCTATTCACATGCAAGGCATGTGGTGACATCCACGAAGCAGGAAAGTGTACCATAGAGGAATTCTACAACTTGATCCGGCAATGGTATAACCCTACCTAGCACGCCGGCATGTTGCCAGAGACTGCGGAGAAGATGTTAAACTAGGACGCTCGCCGGTTTGGAAACCGGTACGAGACGAGCGTTCTAGCTATTGCATTTATGCATATGTCGAAAAACAGTCGGAGGCAACAGTTAATCAACTGATCGATCCAATCGACAATACATGTGATCTTCTGGAGAAATTCACCGCTACAGTGACAAGTCTACGCCAGATCGATGAGTATGCAAGATCAAGTGTGATGATGGCTCTTGAGATCTCCCCTGGGGAATCGCGAGGTTACTGGAAGTATCATGTTCCAGACAAGAAGTTCAAACAATCTAAGGCTATGGGGAAGATCAACAACAAAAAAGCAACTTTGCACTTCGACAGTGGTGCCGAGGTATCCATATTGGATGCCACCTTTGCTCGTAAGGTCGGTGCCACATCGATGACAGCCAAACGTTGGAATGCGAAGGTTTTGGGAGATCTTAATATAAGATCGAGGGACGTACCCATCTCAAGATCACGCTGGCGGGATCGCCAGTGTATTTCTTTGATGCATGGGTAGGTCCGCCAACGGGAAGTCAAGATCTGATACTAGGAATGGATTTCATGGTGCCAGTGGGTATCCGCGTCGATGTTGCTGATGGGACGATATGTCTGCCTGACGAAGTCCGCCTTCAGATGGCTGGTAGGCGTCCTCTCTACGGTGACAAGGTCGAACATGTGTGCTGGAAGGGTCACTACGGGATCGATGTCGGACAGACGGCCGAGATCAGGCTACGCGGTCAAACGTCATACCAGTATAAGTTATGGGTCACCAGGGGAGATCGATGGGTGTCGACGATCACGGTTGGAACAGAAAGGATGCGCTATCTACAAGTGACTAACGTAAGCGGTCATGGACTAACTCTTCACGAAGGATCGAGAGTCGCGATGCGGTTGAGTGGAGATCGGATTCCCCGAATTCTGGATATGTATCCGTAGGATCGAGGAGATATGCCGAATGACAAAACCTCGCATATCAGGCAACCACATGTTGGAACAGTGAAATGGATATCAATGAGCAGATTATCGAGCCAGCAGTGGAACGGCCAGTGTACGTAACACCGACCGCGATCTTACCGCGGCCGATAGGGGTTATCAGGAGTGTTAAGGTTGCAGAAGACGAAGGTGCAAATCTGCCATCAGGCAAGTGTACACCCGACCAAGGAAAGATCGATCCTGTAAATAGCAACGATCTCACACCAAGAGCGAGATGAACATAGGCGATCCTACGATGGATGATGAAGTCTGTATCAAGGAAGGGGGAGCTTTATTCGCAGAAGATGTGGAAGATCAAATGACTGTGATACCAGAAGTAACTGCGACCACGGAAGAAGTTAAGATCGACGGTCTACAAATAGGTGATGCCAAGATCAACACCCAGGAGGAGATTGAGCGTCTCGTGCAGATTATCTGGAAACGGAAGCACTTCCTTATCGAAAATGACAATGCCTTACCATCAGCGCCAAAAGGAGTGGTATGCGACATAGACGTGGGGAATGCAAAGCCGGTCGCTCAACGTTGCCGCAAGGTGGCTATACAATTCCGCGGAAAGTTGGATCAACTAATCAAGGGACTATTATCGGCTCGGATGATCCGACACTCGACATCTCCTTGGGCGTCACCCATAGTTGTGATCATCAAGAAGAATGGGATCGATATCCGGTTGTGCATCGACTACCGCCTGATTAATAATATGACAAGGCTCATGGTATATCCCATGCCTTTGATCAACGATTTGCTGGATGATCGATAAAGTGCTTTGGTACTGCTCTCTGGATATGGCCAGTGGTTTCTGGGTAGTGCCCATGACGGACCGAGCCCGATCAATCTCAGCATTTATTACTCCATTCGGGCTGTTCGAGTGGAATCGAATGCCGTTCGGACTTAAAAATGTTCCCCAGATCTCCCAGAGACTCCTAGATAATGCACTATATGGATTGGTGAAGGTGACCCAAGATCAAGATCGATTTGACCAAAAGGATGTATTCGAGACGGGGGAGCCTGATCTAGAAAGAAATGAGTCAGTGTTGTGACGTCGATCTTACATCGACGACATACTGGTAACTGGAAGATCGTGGGATTCGCTATGCGAAAAGGTGGAAAAGCTGCTGGATGCCTGTGACGAGTTGAATCTGTCCATCAGCGTCGACAAAAGCTTTTGGGGTCGGCAGAAGGTGGACTATCTAGGACATCGTGTATCAGCTGGAGGTTTGGAGACACATCCAAAAGATATGTCGGCTTTACAAGAGTTACCATTTCCCACCAACCTGAGATCGATGCAATCATTCTTGGGGAGTCTCAATTACTACAGCCGATTTATTGAAGATTTTGCGATCTACGCATCCGTTCTGTACGAACTACGTGAAGCGGATTTCTACGAGATCGCTCGGAAGATAAAATCGACTGGGGACGATGAGGGTGTCGTGGTAGAAGAGGAACGTGACAGGTGGAATGAAGCTAGGACAGCGTTCACAATACTGACGAACAAAATCGTGACTGCTCCGATCTTGCAACATTTCGACGTAGATCGACAACTGGTGGTGGTGGTATACGCCAGCAAGTGGGCGATCTCAGCTGCGCTGATGCAAGAACACAATGGAGTATATAAACCAGTGACTTTTACTAGTCGCACGCTCAAGCCGAATGAAATCAACTATGGTATGGTCGACAAGGAAGTGCTGGCTCTGCTCAGGATACTAGATATCTGCTATACTCAACTCGTGACAAGATCGATCAAAGTATTGAAGTGCCACTCTACATTGGCTTGGCTACTTCACTCATCCGGGTTGCAAGGACGGTTAGGACGATGGGCAGCACTTCTATCGAGTTGGACCCTTAAGATCGTGAAATGTACCAAGGGGGAGAACGAGATCTTGGATGTGATCGCACCAAGTATTACGCCCGCAAGGAAGTGGACTCGATCTTGATCTCGATCGCTCCCAGGAAGCAACCGCGACAAGTGATCTCGATGCCACCCCCAACAGTGGAACCAGGTGAACGATTGTTAGTTGTTAGCTTTGATGGATCAGCGCGTGTGAAACGAAGTGGCGGAGCATACAGTAGAATAGGGTGGAGCCTACCAGAATGGACAGTGATCTCGGCAGCATCAAAGTACAAGCTCGATCTTACGGTAAATGAGGCCGAGTACCACGGTTCGCTTCTGTGTCTCAATCTCCTGTCAGGTATGGACAGGGGACGCCCGATAATCTGTGGAGATTCTAATCTTGTGATCAGACAAATGAGAGGCGAGATCGAATGCAAGGCCCCGGGGTTAACGTTGCTACGGCAGCAAGCACCGGAACGTCTACGATCTTGGTCTAACCATGAGCTCCTACACATCAAGCAAGATTGGAATCAGAGCGCAGACAGTCTGGCGAGTGCCGCATTACGTCGCGGAAGTGGAGTTGTGATCGTCAAGGAAGAGGATCGCCAAGATCTCGTGACCCTCAATAGATTGGATGAGTTGCTAATAGCTAAGGAGGATGCAGCTACAGTCAAGATCGCTGCTGTCACGAGATCACGTAAGACACGTCGGCCTCAGGTATTACAAGAAGAGATCGTGCAAAGAATGAGGATGGATGATTTTAAGGCTTGCCTGCGAGGGGGCGTACAAGATCTTACGTCGACCGAAGCAAAAAACTGTTCTAAGATCGCAGATCGCTTCGAGACAGATGAGTCAGGGTTATTGTTCTATTTTCCGCCAACCAAGCAGTCCGACGAAGATCGCGATCTTGTGGCCAAGCTCGTGGTGCCAAACATTGCAAAACTATCTTATGCATCACTATCATACAAGTCTAAAAGGTGGCCACCAAGGTATCGGACGGACGTATCACAAGATCAGAGCTCACTTCCACTGGCCCGGACTATATCAGAGTGTGCAACGCTACGTCGGTCAGTGCATAGATTGCGAGACGGGAAAAGGGCGACCTACGATCCACGGGGAATCGCCCGGAAATTTACAAGCTACGTACCCGTTCCAGATTATCGGTATAGGTCACATACCGTCACTACCAAGATCGCACAAAGGGAAGCCTGAGCTATTGATCTGGATCGATCTATTTACTGGGTATGTGATCGCGAAAGCTAGCGCGTCTAGAACAGCACAGACCGTCGCCGAAAATTATGAGGAATGTGTTTTTCGACGGTTCGGTGCCAGCGAGGCTATCCGACATGATCGAGAACCCGGTTTTATGCCTGACTTCTTCAGATCGTTCAACAGAATCGTAACACAGAGACAGCAAGCAACAATGGCATACCGCCCGCAAGCAAACGGTACAACCGAACGGATGGTGGGAACGCTAACTCGTGCAGTCAAGATGTACGTTGAAGATATCGATCAGCGAGATTGGGACGAGTACGCGGAGCGCCTCACTTTCGCACTCAATACTGCCCAAGATCGTATCTGAGGAGATACCCCATTTTATTTGTTGCACGGCTGGGATCCACGATCTACGTTGGAAGCAATGGTACCATTAGGATCGACGAGAAGACGAGATCGTGATCACCGTCGGTGGCGATACCGTATCCAGAAGCAGTATCAGCAAGCTCGTGAGCAGGTTAACGAGAAACTAAGGGAGGCGATCCAAGAAAGGGCAGATCGACACTATGAAACGGTCCTACCACACAAGATCGAAGTTGGAACTCAAGTGTGGTTATACCTAGATCGAGTCAAGGAAGGATATGTACGTAAGCTGGTACATATGTGGCACGGTCCCTTCCGGGTGTTGGAGTTAGTGGATGAACATGCCGTACGTCTCGAGATGGCCGGTAGAGAATACCGACTCTTCCCGGTGGTGAATGTCTCTAAGATCAAGCCTGTACGACAATTCCCGGACCGTCCCCAGATGAGGTTGACAACACTAGATCAAGATCGATATGATTTCGATGAAGCGTTGTTACCCTAGGATAGTTGGATACGAGATCAAGACAAGGACGAATATGAAGTCGAGAAGATCGTAGACATGTGATCTGGTACACGATATGGACGTACGTTACGCGAGTTTTTGGTACAATGGATAGGATATGACGAACCAACATGGGTGGATGAAGCCGATCTTAATTGTGGAGCTCTACTGTATGATTATTTGCGAGATCGAACGAATCGAAATCGATTCGAGGTCATGCAATCATACGAGGAGTCATAAGGAGGCGAGGTCGTGAAGTGAGTTGGTCACATCACGAAGGAATAAGTGAAAGATCTACCGGATGGCAGTAGGTCAGGTGGATGGTGGTGTATACAATGCGTGGAACCGACTGGGGACGATGTGTCACCAGATCGAAGACATTGACATTTCGAGATCGATGTGACAACAAGGTGGAATATTACGATGAAGAAGATGTAATGTGGATAGAATGTGAGATTAACACAGATGGTATTCAAGATGCGATAGATCCATTGATGAACACCGCAGTGAGATCACAGTATCTCTGTGTCTGCGCGAGCAGACTATGAGGCACCACTGACCAACTTGTCCCGCAATCGAGGTATCTGGACTGCAGGATGATCGTTGGGAGACTGGCGATATTGAATGCGCCAGGGTTCTTCTAGACCAGAGGCTAAAAGCGCGTCAGCAAGAGGCCCGCCCTAAGACAGTTCAAGATACCAATCTTGGGATGCCCTGACTTCGGGAAGTAGAGAAAAAACGGATCCAGCAGAATGTCGAGATCACACCGGCGAGAACGCAAGGCCAGTAGCACAGAACGCTTTAAAAACCGTTTCCAGACGACACCCGCCCGAGATCGACGTTAACGGTGGCCCTCTTGGTAGGCGGACAGTCGGACATCAGCGGTGCACATCAAGATCGATACCCCGTTGGTACAATCGTCTTGGACGGGGATGACGGCACACGCATTCATTTGATCATTATAATGAGTGTCACTATGTCGAGGATCACTATAGGGAGGAATTAAACTCGATCTCGATTGACGGGACAAGATCGAAGTCGGAAAACTTCTCTTACGCTTCACCACACTATTCAATGTAGCCATCTTGATCCTGTTTAACACGAATACCATCTAGTATCTAATAGAACATCATCCAATATTTAGGACAGGAGTTAGCAACCAGCCATACATGAGAGCAAGGGCCCTAGGTCTCCTCATTCTTGAATCTCCCAGCTACGACTCACTCTGACAGAAGTTGTGACATTGTATATACCAACAATATCAAGGTCAAACATATCAATAGTCTGAGATCTTAAACACTGCTTACCCTGAGTTGCAAGCGCAAAAAGAAGACCGACCTGCCTGGTCAAGACGTTGGAGAAGGAGTTGAAACACTACTGCATGGTTGAATCTATTCCAGAGTTTCGCACCAGCAAACTGCATGCAGAATGCTGACGTTTCAATTCACTTTACGCAAGCCTAAGGACGAGGTCATTCGTCGCGTCAGGGTTTACAGTGTACTCCATTGTCGACACAATGGTTAATTTGGCATGACTGTAAATCGTGGCCAGAATGCGTCTAAGAAAATCCTCCTGACACTACCTCACTTCTTGGGGCAAGACAGATATCCGACATTTTGTTGACAAGGGAGATTTAGTGTCGTTTAATGACCTCGGGTTGCTATGCGATAGCTGGTTGATTCTCCAGCATTAATAATCGGACCGACATTGACGTCTTTCGTGGGGGTGGAATATGCCCTCCAGGTATTAAATGATAATTCACAGCTCGATAAACTGTCGTTTAAGTCGTTCAAGTACCATTCCTGCAACCTCATAGTTCTTCCTAGACACTTTTAGTAACTCGTAGACAGCGATGCATCGTGATGGCAGCGCTCGAAGGTTGGTGCATTCCTTCATGACAGCCCTTGCGGGCAGTTGCGCATCCGTATTGGGCGTGAGCAAAAATGAGACCCAGATCCCTCAAAGACATGAAAATCACGACCTCCTCACGAAATTCGACTCACTCGCGCCACCTGAGCCTCCAAAAGATGGTTTCAAGTCACCAATCATCAAAACACTACGTTAGAATAAATAAGTTAATTCCTGTAGTTGTGTACAACTTTGTACACGTGCGAAGGCGTACACAAGTCCATCCAAAACATCGAAATGATCACCAATTCCGCGAAAGAAGCCTCTTGTGGAATTTGGGAAATCCGGGTCTCGATTTTTCTCACTTTCAATATGGAGGCGCAACTGCCTGCGGTGGCCATCGTGAAGGAATGAATGCACCAACCTTCGAGCGCTGTCATCGCGCATCGCTGCCTACGTGGACTACGAGGTTGCATGAATGGTAATGCACCCAACAGCAGCACGTTGTGCGAATATTTCTCGATGACATTCCCACACGACAATTCTTTGAAGTGCGAATTAGTAGGAACGAAGTTGCAACAGTATTACTTTAACCCCCTGGTTCCCGGAATTTTGGCCCCAAACACGTTAGTTACGGTACTCCTACGTCATAACTTATGACGTAGTAGACCACTTGACTGTTGTATGTCGTGCATAGACACCTGCGGGAAGCGCTATAAAGTCTCAACAGGTTTTTCTATCGATGTCGTAAGTTATACGCCATGCCATTGCATGGCAGCTCCTCGATGTCGTAACTGACTCCGTCTTCAAAAAGAAAAGACACCTGACGAGGAAAAAGACGAAACAACACATGCAACAAATCCGCAAAAAGTGCAATTCAGTTCAATAAAAGTCACTCATCGCTGCTGGCACCCACTCTACGGCGTGCAACTTACTGCTGATCACTACCCTTGTCGATTCCCGCACCCTCGTCGTCTGCGTCTCCATTGTGCAGCTGCAACTCTCGCCGAGTCTTCTTCCGCAATCCAGCTTCTTGTCCGGGACGCCGCAGCACAACCTTTTTGCCAAGCGTCGCAGGAATTACCTGGCCGCACTCAAACTCTTCGTGCCAGATAGCGAAGCAGGTCTTCGCTTCGCCCCGGTAGGTGTGCCGAATCTTGTTGCATAACCAGCATTTCGCGTTGTCCACGGAGCAACGTTCACAGTAAAACGTTGTAGCAAATGACTTCTTCTTCTTGTTCGTTCGAAGTAGGGCACATACCTTACAGGATCTCTGGCGACGCTTCTGCACCCCACTAACCGTCACCCAGTCCTCTGACTGTTCAACTTGGTGTGCAAGTCGCACTGGTGCACGTTTGCGCTTCTGGCAATGAGATGGTGGCGTCACCATGACACCTGCAAAGTCTTCAGCCTTCAACTGAAGAAGTTGATTCTGCAGGACGCAGTACCAGTCTCCACGAGTCATCGCTTGAGTCCCAGCAAGACGAGCAGTTTCTTTATAAGAAATGAAAGCGTTCACGCATGCCAGGTCCACTAGGCCAAGAAACAAGCTCAAATAATACTTCTGGAACTTGGTAGAAGTCTGCAACGAGAATTTCTGGAGGCGGAGTTGATCGTGCACATCAACTCCGCCCATCCAGCGCTGGTAATCCGTAACAGCCGCAGGACATGGCACCGTGATAGGCCCCACGCGCTTCACATTCCTGTTGATGGTAGACACAGACATCACAGACCCCGTACACAAGTAGTGTACGGGTTTGCTATCCCACCAGTGGTAGGCTACCATGGTTGGGATGTCGGCACAGCGGGAAAACGTGAATGAACCACGAGGGATACTTTCTGGACGTGTTGTGCGTGATGCTTTGACGTTCTTGTCGTAGCCCAGTCTATCTGTCATGATCGTCCCCAGTACATACACCCTCATCCCCAGCAGCTCAATAGCAAGTAGAACTGAAGAGTAAAACCGGTCAATCACGACCAAGTGCCATGTGCGGCGGCGATTCTCGGTAAGGACGATCTTCAGGTTCCGGACGACGGCGGCAGCACCCGACTTATGGTCAAATGAAGTGTCTCCAGTGTCGCCACCGTGCCGTTTCCCTGCGTACATCTCGAATCTAGCAAGTTACGACATAGATTGTTAGCATTGAAACAACAGACCATAAGTTATGACATAAATTATATATTCAGTACCTGTGGCAATACGCAGTTCTAGCATCACAAACCATAAACATTTTTGAGCCGTAGCGACGCGGCTTATCCGGCATGAACATTCTCGTTGTATTTCTCCTCGAAGTGGACGGTAGAACTCCCTCGTCGAACGAAAATACTGCTGGAAGAGTCCAGCCTGCCAAGAAGCGCTCCTGGAGTTTGTTCACAATCGGCCGAAGTTTCCACAGCTTGTCACGTGAGCGCTCGCCCTCATTATCCACAAAGTGAAGGTCACGGAGAATGTCCTGGCACCGGTTTCTCCCCATGAAGCGACCGAAAGTTCCTGCTGGAACTGCTCCGTCTTCCGTCAAAGACCAATGCGCCGCAAATCGCCGATTTTGCGGACAGAGCATCCGCGCGACCAGTAGCCCCAGCACTTGAAGGATCTCAACTGTCTGATATGCCGGTTTCGCTAATAGGCGGCGTCGAATCTGCGCTAAGCTTTCCACCGTCCGGTCGCTCTGCTTGGCGTGAATGACACGGGCTCGTTTCATTATCTGTTGCGTACAGTACCGATTCGTTTCAGCATTGATCGCCACCCATAGAGACTTGGGCATAAAGTAGAATAGCGTTAGGAGTGGCGAGTGACAAACACTTCGCAGCTCCTGGACAGGTTGAGCCTCTTCTCCATTCATACCCGGGTACGCAGTCGACGCCTCCTCAAACTGAGATGACACGGGGGTCCATTTTGTTGCTCGAAGAGCACTCGATCGAGCTTCCAACGCCTTTTTGTTGAGGCCGCCTTCTCCTATCAAAAGTGACTCGACAAATGCGTTGTCCATGTACGGAGCGTCGTCGTCAGTCAAAACATCGTCATCGCTTGGTGTGTCTGCTATCTCATCAGCATTGGTGTCGTCAATACCTCCGATGTCGCTCTCTCCAGAACTGAAAGTTTCGTATGAGCTCAAATTTTCGTCCTCCGGAACAAAATTAACGTCCATTTTGACGCTGGTGCGTGGTCGGAGTACAGGTCCGGGAGTACTAGCACGGTCATTGCCAGCCTCAGTCTCACTCTCAGCACCAGAAGCTTCCGATAGCAGTTGGAGGTTCGCAGCCGCTTCACGCTGCGATCCAGCAGTCTCAAAATCCTCAGTGGATAAACCAAATGCACGTGGCACTGCAGCCTGCGAGAGAGCAACGTCTGAGTCACTCTCAGACCCAAATAGATCGTCCAGAGTGCCTTGAGATAGCTGCGCGGTAGTATCAATCTGCGAGGCTCGGACACCGCTGTCCTCGGCTTCTTCTGTCGTGGAGCTGGCGTTGTACTCAACTTTCTGCTCTTCAAGTTCGTCATCTATCAACAATCCAGACTCTAGCGCATGAATGACGACTGCATCTTCTCCGATGAACACCTCAGAGCCGTCTGGATTCACGTACCTCCACTCAGTTTCAATACCAGCCGGGCGCTTCGCTGTCCAGCCAACACCCCGTAGTTGCCTCCACAGGTGTCGAAAATCGATGTCCCTTGCTGCTGCAGCCACTGCGGCCGTCTTTCCCCGCTTCGTCGTCCGAATGCGTGCCATCAGGCAAATTCCAGAATGACAGGCATGGCTGGTTGTTCATGTCTGGTCTGCATGTCACACTTCCGTATCTTATTCCCGCAACCTAACCCTGTTGGGTTTCTGTTCAATGTCTATTTAGTCTCTCGCAACTTATATCCGTGCATTTATCTTGAATAAAGTATTGTCAAGCACATTTTCTATTGTCACACCCACTATGTCGTAACTTACGACATAACGGATTAGCTATGGCGTAAGTTATGACGTCGGGAACCAGGGGGTTAATAGTCCTTCCCAATGCGAACTCCGCTTATTTCGTCTAGATGAAATGTACGTGTTGACCGCGAAATTTGTGCGATAGCAATACAGTCACGTGCCAGCAACGCTGACACAACGTGCAGCGTCAAATCCGAAGATTGAGGTTGCCCCATCTTGGCTTCGATGAATGTTGAACGACAATGGGATACTTAATTGCAGGCTGAAAATGCCGTGGGTGAAAAACTGAAAATTGTCGTCCCAGTTCAACCAATTCGATATACTGCGAAGCGGACGCAAGAGATGCTGCTCCAACAATGAACGAAGATGTTTATCTAGCAGAAACTTACTGTATAGCGCAAAATCCTGAGCTTTTTCGCGGTATTAGTATCTCGGATACATTAACGACAGCGTGACTAATCTGAACCGTATACATCTCACATAATTCTGATGAAAACCGTAATCAACTGTTTGTAACGATGCAGGCATTTCGTGTAATGCTGCGTTCACTTCGCATTTTGCACTCTCCGGAAAGGTTGTTCGTCTACTGCACAATAAATATGCGACTCGGACAACTCATATTACTTATCGCCATCCTGGTTATCACAGTGAACGCTGTCACAGCTATCGATGCTTCTGAACCCCGTCGCGAGCTGTCGGAATCCTCCACGATTTTGGAAGAGCGAGGGAAACGAGGTGGGGGTACCCGTAGTCGACCAAAAATACAGCGAACGGGGACGTATACCAGTATTGGGCTGATGTATCCTAACGATACGCCGCACCTCAAGGACGCGATAAGGAGATACAAAGAGTGGTTGAAGGCCAAAGAAGCTGAAGAGAAAGAGACTGCTACGCGTCGGCTTCGGCAACAGATGAACGGTGCACTCGAATGAAAGAAGAATTGTTGTATCTTTCCTTGTCGATCGTTCGTTGCTTGGTAACACTGGACGGAGAGAAAGAATCCAAACGCTTTTAATTCAATGTTTCGCTCGATCCATGTAGTTCCACAATTTGAATTGTGACTGTGGTGTGCGGTGATCATACAGCTTTTGGGGTGATTTGAAGGCAGCTCAATAAACACCATTAGGACCGTATCTATCCACCGCTATGCAGTATAGTTACTGTTGGTTTCGTGCCAATGGCACGCGTCGACCAAAGGGACCTGCTCGCCGTCGGCATTGGAGTCAAACTCTAGGTGCGAGTCCAATTGGACTATCAAAGGCGATACTCTGGTAGTGACCGTCACAAAGTCTGCACTCACATACAACAGAATGTCTGATGTGAGACTGGACCGCTGGAGCTGGTTCTCAGGTGCGCGTGACCGGCGCACGGTGGTTTGACACGCACGATGCCGTCGTTGCATTGGTCGAGGCGATGCCACAGACTGATGTCGGACTTCCTGTCGATGTGACACACTAAACGCGCTCGATATGATAGTTTTCCAAACAGACAATATAGTTCATCGCTGCTGCTTGTGATATCGATACCATACTGTCTGCAGCTTCCGACGACGGGTTGTTTGTCGTTTCGTCGAGGTACTGTGTATCCAACTGGGCCAGTCGGATGCCCAGCTACTGGGAGGCTTCACGCTACAGTGAGAGTATGCAGATCTTTGTTACCCTTTACATTCTTGTGTTTATGGCCTTGACAACCAAGTCTTGATCATGGTCTTGAGTCAAGAGCCTTGACTCAAAGGCCATTGTACATTCAACTGAGAACCGTAAATTGTAAGTCTCTTGGTCCGTTCAAGGATAAAAACTTTCACCGATTGTACACTTTACTGTGCAAAGTGCGGACCTATTGTTTCTACATGTTACACGGAAAGCTGAGTGCATATCAGGGTTTGTATGTCTTCGCTAAGTACATGAGGAAGGCATCCACAACTAATGGAACAGAATTGCGTGATCAAATTTAGATGGTTTTTTGTGAATTGTGTGCGAGTGTAATTTTAGTCAAACCAAATTTATTTGGTATGAGCGGGACTGTTTGGAGCTGAAATATCAAATTTTAATTTTATACTTCAAAAATTAAACTGTTCACAAAACCAATATGAGAATTTTCCCAACGAATGTTTTTGTGTGGGTGATAACCGAACAGGGTCTGACTGTGGTTGTTCCTCGGTTTACCCTGCTTCCTTAGCACATGGATCGCATAATTTGGCTTGCAGAGTAAGTTGATAGATACCCCACTTGTCATTCGGCCGAAATAGACCGAAAAAGAGCTCATTGTGAAATGTTTCTGTGCGTTGATTAAGACATAAATACATCTTTAACATGTCTGGTAGTAAAAGGGTTAAGACATACATATATATTTCGTGCGTCCTGCGTGCATGCCGCTATCAGACGAAATCCAGCAGTCACCACCGCAATGGCATTTGACTACCGTTTGTATGCGGAGACCATCTGTCGGAGATGCATCGCACCACCCGAATCGCACCATCGGAAACGCTTACAAACACCAAGTGAAAAGGAGCATGCGTGCTGCCCAGCGTGTGCCGGCACGCGTCCGAGACCGGCCAATCAGACATCAAGACGCCACGCGCCTCAACATGGGCACGCGGCTTGACACGCACTTCAGCACGCGATGACTTGTCCGGCCAGACCGTCATTCCTCGCAGTGTTCTCAGCTTCGAGACCACAAGTGAATCAGTCGTCGAGCACAGACTTGTCGACTACATTGATCGCGCACTTCCAGCAATTGGCACAGAGACAATGAGCGTCAAGTCGGACATCTCGTTCCTGCTGAACCCGCAACCTGTTGCAAGTGAGGAGAGTCAGTTGCGTGTGGTGTTGCCACCCATGTCTCCGCCTCCATCGGCCATGCTGGCTCGGTTGGCCGCCATGGCACAGAGTCCGGACGCTTCGGCCACGTCGTCGCTATTGCTGCTGGGCTCGTGCATCGCGCCGCTCAAGAAGATGAACAGCTGCTGCAGTGGCAACAGTAGCAAGAAGCCACTGGTTCCGGCATTGTCACTGGCTGCATTGTGCGAGGCGAGCAGTGCTAGCAGCTACAGCAGTAGTGGTGCCGAGTCTAGCTGCAATGAAGACGACGATGAACAGCCAGCAACAACAGCAGCAGCAGCAGCTACGGAAGAGAAGCAGCAGACAAGTGAATCAGCAACTCAGGCAACAGCCAGTGCTACCACTGTCAAGCCTAAACAGACCAAGAAGCCCAGAATGGGACGAACGCGCGTCCGTAAGAACCGGACGCCACCGTGTCAGGTGGAAGGCTGCGCGAACATTGCAGTGTCTCGCGGGTGCTGCGTGCGCCACGGCGGCGGCTCTCGCTGTTCGGTGGCAGGGTGCCCGAACCGTGCTAAGCTGTACAAGAAGTGTTTCCAGCACGGTGGCTTCAAGACGTGTGCAACTGAAGGCTGCACGCGTAAGGCGAAACGCTACGGCCACTGCTGGTCTCACGGTGGTGGTCGCATCTGTGAGATCCCTGGGTGCGAGAAGGTGTCAACGCAGGGCGGTCTGTGCTGGGCACACGGTGGCGGTAACCGTTGTAAGCTGGAGGGCTGCAGTCGTCGTTCGTACCAGAAGTACGGCTACTACTGTGTGGATCATGCGTCGCTGAGCAAGGATGAGTCGGTGTAAGCGAGGGTTGGTCACCGTCAAGCGATCAGTGGTTTGGATCGGTTAAAGTGATGGTTTATATGTTGAAGTTGCTGGCTGCAACTTGGTTGTAGGCGAGTAGAGCAGTAATCGTTCAGAGTCATCCGGCGATGAAGTTATTTATCCAAGTAGATTAATGCATGTACTTTTCTAATTAAGAATTTTTCTAGTAAGCGTTGCATTTTTTAATCTCATGACTTAATTTTTGCTATGGTCAATTAAGTGTTACTAGTAGTAGTATCACAGTTCAATTGTTCCATGTTTGACGCAGCTCTCTACGATACTACTGCTGGTTCGGAGAATCGAGGTCATAGTAGTCGACATGAGCTCCTGTCTCGTATTCCCCGCTGATGGCAAGTTTCACGCCGCGTTCGGAGGACTGAGCAGGTGGAATGAGCGTTCCTTGAGCTTTCATGTCTGCGAATTGCTTGCGAAGTTGCGGATCCACAAGTGGTGCTTCGCGAATCGTCGTCTGCATGTCTGTATCCATCGGTCCAGGCGAGTACTGAAGCACGCGCGTTTTACCAGTTACAGACTGTTCCGTGGCGATGACTCGGTGGTGCATCTCCCGCGCTGCCTTACCGGAACAGTACATCATATGGGTCTTAAACGGTTCAATGCCACACAATGACGTGATATTGACAATCACGAGCTGCGTCTGCTTTTCATCAGTTGCAGACGTCGTCAGTAGCTCGTCCCTCGAGGCTCCGAAGACGTCCAAAAACCGCTTGTTAAGCCACAACACTGACGTGACATTCAGTTCCCAGTACTGTGTCAACTCGGTCGGTGAAGACGCGCACTCCTGCACCAGTCCAAGCTGTCCCAATGATCCCGCATTGTGCACGAGGAATACTCGATCATAACTCTGTCCTGCCAACTGCAGCAGCACTTGGTCCACCTTCGTCATATAGTCCACAGAGCTGCTCAGGTCCACAGATTGCAGGAAACATTGCAGCTCGCCCGTAGCAGCCTCTTTTTCCCATTCTCTGACTGCCAGACGTTCCGTCTCCTTCAGATCCGCTTCATTGCGAGCCCACAGATGCTGTACCAACGTAACAACGCGTCAGTACACTGTAATCTCAATATACCATCACGTCACGTACCAGATCAAGGCTCTGTGTCTTCAATTGACGCACAAAGTCGAGCGCGAGGCAGCGACCAAAGCCCCTCGAGGCTCCTGTAATTAACACGGCACTTTTCATTGTCTGAGTTACACAACTACCACACAAATTTCTTCCATACAAACCTCAAGATACTTCATAACCCCAAACCCCCAAAAGAACATGCCGCGAGGAATTCGACGCGAAGATCTCAATGCAGGAGGCGAGAATAGCCCCGTAGACGGTAAAGTGCGTCAGCGATTCGGTCGTGAAGAAGACTATTTGCTAGCGATGCAGGTGAGTGTTGATGCTCCATACAAAGCTCGACATGGCGCTATTGGAGACACGTGGGACGCCGTGGCGGAACGTCTGAACAACCATCCAGATTTCCACATGCGTCCAATTAAAGGCACAACGGCTAAAGCACGCTTTGATACGTTGGTGGCTCGTCATCGTATGTGGTTGGAGAAGGGAAATACTGAAGCTACCGACGAGGTTGATGGTCCATATCGCAAAATTATGACGGATCTAATCAGTGAGATCGATGTGCGTCCTAAAGGCAATGCCAGACTTCCTGGAGAAGAAGGTGGAACAGAACATGTAGATGAGCAAGAGGATGGGAGAGATGCAAAGTTTCGCTCTAGTAGTCGCCTTGGAAAGCGACCAGCGAGCTCGGACGCTCTGGAAGCGGAACTCGAGAGACGTGAGGTCTTTGTATTGCCACGAGCTATTGGTAGTGAGCAGACGCAGATTCAACCTGGTAACTCATATCCAGCTGCTGAACCTGTTGCAGAAATGACAACAGTTGATGAGCTTGTGGCACCACAGGAACCAGTTACGGGAGACTTAGTGACGGCGCAACTTGCCATGGCTGAGTTGATTAAGATGCAACATGCTTTTGCAGCACGACCAAGTGAGGTGCGTGTCATTGAGCTGGAGAAAATGAATGAGGCAAGACTTCGGGAAGAGGAAGAGAAAACCAAGCAACGTGGACTTGAACTTCAAATTGAAATGCAACGCACTAAGCGACGACAATTGGAGTTGGAATTTGAACGAGAGGAAAGGAAGAAAGACCGAGAGGAACAAGCCAAGTTGATCGCAAGTCTAGTGGAGCGTCTCGAGCCGAGGAGAGACAGTTAGTTATCAACCAACAAAAAGGTTGCGTCGTGTTTTGCTCATATTCATGCACGTATTTCACATGTCAATGAATAACAAGTTATACGTCTCATCAGTCGAAATCAATATCAAGTGGTTAGAATGACCAATTTGTAAGGCACGTTGCCACTTTCGTACACAACTGTGATAGCATTAATGGTTAATCAAATTGCCAAAAACAAATGCATAGTAACTACACGAAGTAATAATTCAAAATGTTGTAGATTAATCTACTTGGATAAATAACTTGATCATCGCCGGATGACTCTGAACGATTACTGCTCTACTCGCCTACAACCAAGTTGCAGCCAGCAACTTCAACATATAAACCATCACTTTAACCGATCCAAACCACTGATCGCTTGACCGTGACTCACCCTCGCTTACACCGACTCATCCTTGCTCAGCGACGCATGATCCACACAGTAGTAGCCGTACTTCTGGTACGAACGACGACTGCAGCCCTCCAGCTTACAACGGTTACCGCCACCGTGTGCCCAGCACAGACCGCCCTGCGTTGACACCTTCTCGCACCCAGGGATCTCACAGATGCGACCACCACCGTGAGACCAGCAGTGGCCGTAGCGTTTCGCCTTACGCGTGCAGCCTTCAGTTGCACACGTCTTGAAGCCACCGTGCTGGAAACACTTCTTGTACAGCTTAGCACGATTCGGGCACCCTGCCACCGAACAGCGAGAGCCGCCGCCGTGGCGCACGCAGCACCCGCGAGACACTGCAATGTTCGCGCAGCCTTCCACCTGACACGGTGGCGTCCGGTTCTTACGGACGCGCGTTCGTCCCGTTCTGGGCTTCTTGGTCTGTTTAGGCTTGACAGTGGTAGCACTGGCTGTTGCCTGAGTTGCTGGTTCACTTGTCTGCTGCTTCTCTTCCGTAGCTGCTGCTGCTGCTGTTGTTGCTGGCTGTTCATCGTCGTCTTCATTGCAGCTAGACTCGGCACCACTACTGCTGTAGCTGCTAGCACTGCTCGCCTCGCACAATGCAGCCAGTGACAATGCCGGAACCAGTGGCTTCTTGCTACTGTTGCCACTGCAGCAGCTGTTCATCTTCTTGAGCGGCGCGATGCACGAGCCCAGCAGCAACAGTGACGACGTGGCCGAAGCGTCCGGACTCTGTGCCATGGCGGCCAACCGAGCCAGCATGGCCGATGGAGGCGGAGACATGGGTGGCAACACCACACGCAACTGACTCTCCTCACTTGCAACAGGTTGCGGGTTCAGCAGGAACGAGATGTCCGACTTGACGCTCATTGTCTCTATGGCAATTGCTGGAAGTGCGCGATCAATGCAGTCGACAAGTCTGTGCTCGACGACTGATTCACTTGTGGTCTCGAAGCTGAGAACACTGCGAGGAATGACGGTCTGGCCGGACAAGTCATCGCGTGCTGAAGTGCGTGTCAAGCCGCGTGCCCATGTTGAGGCGCGTGGCGTCTTGATGTCTGATTGGCCGGTCTCGGACGCGTGCCGGCACACGCTGGGCAGCACGCATGCTCCTTTTCACTTGGTGTTTGTAAGCGTTTCCGATGGTGCGATTCGGGTGGTGCGATGCATCTCCGACAGATGGTCTCCGCATACAAACGGTAGTCAAATGCCATTGCGGTGGTGACTGCTGGATTTCGTCTGATAGCGGCATGCAAGCTGCCAATCATAGGCTTCTGGTGGTCCATGGCACGCGTCGACCAAAGGGACCTGCTCGCCGTCGGCATTGGAGTCAAACTCTAGGTGCGAGTCCAATTGGACTATCAAAGGCGATACTCTGGTAGTGACCGTCACAAAGTCTGCACTCACATACAACAGAATGTCTGATGTGAGACTGGACCGCTGGAGCTGGTTCTCAGGTGCGCGTGACCGGCGCACGGTGGTTTGACACGCACGATGCCGTCGTTGCATTGGTCGAGGCGATGCCACAGACTGATGTCGGACTTCCTGTCGATGTGACACACTAAACGCGCTCGATATGATAGTTTTCCAAACAGACAATATAGTTCATCGCTGCTGCTTGTGATATCGATACCATACTGTCTGCAGCTTCCGACGACGGGTTTTGTCGTTTCGTCGAGGTACTGTGTATCCAACTGGGCCAGTCGGATGCCCAGCTACTAGGAGGCTTCACGCTATGGTGAGAGTCTGCAGATCTTTGTTACCCTTTATATTCTTGTGTTTATGGCCTTGACAACCAAGTCTTGATCATGGTCTTGAGTCAAGAGCCTTGACTCAAAGGCCATTGTACATTCAACTGAGAACCGTAAATTGTCAGTCTCTTGGTCCGTTCAAGGATAAAAACTTTCACCGATTGTACATTTACTGTGCAAAGTGCGGACTTATTGTTTCTACATGTTACACGGAAAGCTGAGTGCATATCAGGGTTTGTATGTCTTCGCAAAGTACATGAGGAAGGCACAACTAATGCAACAGAATTGCGTGATCAAATTTAGATGGGTTTTTGTGAATTGTGTGCGAGTGTAATTTTAGTCAAACCAAATTTATTTGGTATGAGCGGGACTATTTGGAGCTGAAATATCAAATGTTAATTTTATACTTCAAAAATTAAACTGTTCACAAAACCAATATGAGAATTTTCCCAACGAATGCTTTTGTGTGGGTGATAACCGAACAGGGTCTGACTGTGGTTGTTCCTCGGTTTACCCTGCTTCCTTACGCATGGATCGCATAATTGGCTTGCAGAGTAAGTTGATAGATACCCCACTTGTCATTCGGCCGAAATAGACCGAAAAAGAGCTCATTGTGAGATGCTAATGTGCGTTGATTAAGACATACATCTTAATATTTCGTGTGCGCACTGCATAGCGATGATGTAATGTGGTCCTTGGGCTGCTCATTGAGCTACCTTCAAATCACCATCCAAGACATCGAAATGGTCACCAATTCCGCGAAAGAAGCCTCTTGAGGAATTTGGGAAATCCGGGTCTCGATTTTTCTCACTTCCAATATGGATGCGCAACTGCCTGCGGTGGCCATCGTGAAGGAATGAATGCACCAACCTTCGAGCGCTGTCATCGCGCATCGCTGCCTACGTGGACTACGAGGTTGCATGAATGGTAATGCACCCAACAGCAGCACGTTGTGCGAATATGTCTCGATGACATCCCCAAGCGACAATTCTTTAGGTCACTTGGCTAGTTAGATGCCAACTAGTTAATTATCCCATCGCTACCGAACTAGTAGGATTCTGTGCAAAGCGATAGATAACACATGGGAGAACTGCTGTTCGGCGAACGAAATGGCAATTCGTGAAAAACCTATTTAATCGCTAAAAGGTAACTCGTTCGAAACAAACATAACGACAACAGAAATACAATGCTTTTCGCGATTATGGTAGGCATCAGCAAAAATACCGAAGACACAGTCCGCTTTAGAATGCCTGGCTAAATTGCGTCAAAGCGTCTTCGCTGGCATCGCCTTCCCCACCCAGGTCGCCCACTTCCGTTGACCGGCGTCTACGCTTCTTGGCACGATACTTCTCCTGTGCGAGACGTTTTTTTTCGATGATAGTCAATCCTAACTGAATGAGCTTGTGCTGGGCTTGCCGATACCATTCTCCATTTTGTTCGCGTAGGGGATTGAAAGAAACATGGTAGTTAGTTAGCGCAAGGCATCGATGGTGCTTTGACTTGATCCTTGTATGTCAGCACGCGATGGATTGGGTAAATCGGTGAAGGAGCTACAATATTTCCAAACGAATTACCCTTTCACGGGTTGCAATGTTGTTCGCGTGAAAATGTTCCACCTGTGAAGGGCCAACTGTTTTCCGGAAGATTTGACTTTTCTCTATGTTGTAGGTTTGTAACTATCTACCAAACCTCCTAGCGGGACCACATGGTGGACCCGGCTAATCATCCGATAATTAGGTTAGTCCCAGTCAACTCGGTAAGCGTTCTAAAAGAGTGTGAAATAGTTGGAACGAAGTTGCAACAGCATTACTTTAATAGTCCTTCCCAATGTGAAGGCCGCTTATTCCGTCTAGTAGAAATGGACGTGGTGACCGCGAAATTCGTGCGATAGCAACCACTACAGTCACGTGCCAGCAACGCTGACACAACGTGCAGCGTCAAATCTGAAGATTGAGGTTGCCCCATCTTGGCACCGATGAATTGTAACAGGTGCGAACGAACCGACCGAGCCGATGAATTCGGCGATGTGGTTGCAGTACGGCAGGTGGTTGCAGTACGGCAGTCGGAAGCCGAAGGCGAGGCGATGAGTCGGCACTTTTATCGAGCGGCAGCCAATGAGAGCGACGGACGAGTGGCTGGTCGAAGTCTCGAGTGGTACAGTTCGGAGGGAATGGAGCCTGGCGACGGCGAGTCTAGCGAGATGCCGGGTGCGAACGGATAGCTGCTCACTCTTCTTTTCGCAGACTGACAGAGAAGTCAGAGTGAAGGACTGTGCGAACGAGAACGGAGAAGTCACAGTGAAGGACTGTGCGAACGAGAACGAGAACGGAGAAGTCACAGTGAAGAACTGTGCAAACGAGAACAGCGAAGTCACAGTGAAGAACTGTGCGAACGAGAACGAGAACGGAGAAGTCACAGTGAAGAACTGTGCAAACGAGAACAGCGAAGTCACAGTGAAGAACTGTGCGAACGAGAACGAAGAAGTCGCAGTGAAAACTGCATACGAGAACGAGAGGGCACGAGTAGGCGTTTGACCAGGCAACGTAGGCCTAGTGAGCACTTGCTACAGCTCAAAGTTAATAAAAGGAACTTACGTTCCGGCTGCTTGGAGCGGCCCCATCCGTGTTAGCTTACGTAGTAAAAGGACCTCGGGAGACACACGCAGCAGGCACAACTAAGAGCAGACGACCCGCGGACAAGCAAGCGACCCAAGACTTGTGACATGGTGGTCATACAGGGGCAGTCTAAGAAAGGTTATCGACGAACTGCGCAACGGAGAGGGACTACGAGGACGATGACGAAGTCATCCGCACGAGGAAAGAGAACAACAAAGGACGGAAGTGCCGAACGATCCGCCGAACAAGCGAGTAGTGACGAGAATGGCGCAAGTGATGTGGGTAAACGCAACACAAGCACAGGGCGCGTTGATATTGATGTGGCTTCGCGTATGGAGCAAGGAAACATTGCCGGCGACCTTACGACGGTACTCGCAACTGCTCAGCACCAACAAGCGGATGACCATTCCGAAGCGATGCTGCAGCAATCGGGAGCATTTGACCGTCGACTGGAGGCCAGCACAGAATCTCGAGGCGCCAGCGAAGAACAAAGACGGACGGCAGAAGTATCAACACCCTCCAAAATAGTTGATTTGGCGTACGTCACCACAGCCCTCCAACAGTTGTCTGCTGTTGTTGGACGAATGCAGGCTACAGCGACGCTCGAAGAATCACGTGGGCTACAGGAGGAGTCAAAGAACGCTGACGACGCGAGAGAGCAGTGTACCGCCACCACGACGGAAGCAGAGCAGACAACCTCGGTGGCAAGACTGCAACCGGTGGTGATAGATGCAATGGGATCCACGATGGGGGTGGTGTCGCCACCGCAGTTGAACGTGGTAGCGACAGCGCTACAACAACTCACGAGCATGCAGGAGGCTCAGGCGAGCGAGGGGCACCACGACCGACCATCACGTCGTTCACATGGACCAAATCATCTGAATTCTCGAAGCACGAATCATATGTCCGCGCGATACCGACCTTCACGTCAATCGCAACGACGTGGTCATCATAGAGACGCTGGACCACCCCCACAACGACGCTCAGACGTCGAGGAGGAAGACGACGCAGTATGTCCAGTGACGATGAGAGTGTCGAGAGCTCGGGAAGCTCGAGCAGTTCGATCGAGTCTGGCAGTGACGAAGCCCGGTCAAGTGATGGGTCAGGAGGGCAGCATGGTCGACACGAACGGCACAGACGTGAAGGTCAGAGATACGAAGGAGGTCACCGATCGCGACGACATGTACGGTACGAACGAGTATCGAGAAGAAAGAGTGTAAAAGACTTGGAGTTACCGATGTTCACACCGTCACCGAAGGTCTCAGTTTCGACGTGGATCGATCGTGTTGACCTTGCACTACAAGGAGCTGCGGAATCTGGCCGTGGTAAATGGAGTGACAAAGCTTTGTATTTCATTCTTGGGAATAAGCTGATGGAAAATGCATCAAAATGGTGGGTAGACATGGACAGAAGAACACCTGAACGAAAGAGGACCTGGACCCACCTGAAGAAAGCTCTCTTACGACGGTATGGAGAAAAACTCGATAAGAGCAAGGCGGAATGGCGTGTCAGCATGCGGCGCTTAATGCCTGGGGAGACGTATGCTGACTTTGCTGCAGGGTTGCGAGATGTGGTAGGACGTAACCGGGTAAGTGAGCGTGTCTTGCTTGCTCAGTTCTACCGTAACCTGGACAAGACCACAAAGAAGTTAGTGAAGCAGCGAACAAAGCCACGGACACTAGAAGAAGCAGTAGAAAAGGCAACCGAAATCGACGATCCCATGGACAATGTTGCGCTAGGAATGGTGAATATTGGTCAATCCTGGGCTACGGCGCCCAGCCGCTATTTCATTCCGATGGATGGCACGACCGGACAAACGAGCGTCATTCCTGGTGTTAGTGGTGTTGGACTGGACGCAATAATGGCGGGTCGTGATGATGGTGGTACAGGTGATGGAGCGAAGCAGGCTGTTGCCCTGTTCACCAATCCGCAGGGTGTGTATAACGCGTATTCAGGCACCTGGGATCCTCCTCCTGGTCACCTCTGGAACGGTAAGTACTGGTACGAGCCGAGGAAGACTGTGAGGAAGACAATGTCGACCATATCCACCAGTATCAAGACGGAAGCCAGAAAGTCAGCGGCAAAGCAAAAGTTGAAAAGAGAGAAGCTGACGTCGTCTAGTGACAGTGAGTCTGATGAGAAACCGCGGAAGAAACTGAAAGCCGCTGTGAAGCAAATTCGCTCTGGTGAGAGTCGATCCAACGAATTGTCGGTGGAACCGTGTCCGCCACCAACGAGCAACGTGAAATGTTTCACATGCGGTCAAGAAGGTCATTGGGCAGTGCACTGCACAAATGGACCAAAGTGCTACGCTTGTAACAAATATGGGCATCTAGCTCGAGCGTGTACGGACGCTGATGCTAAGGCCAAGAACATGGAGTATCTGGAGCGGCGTGAGAAGTCACGTAAGCAGGCGGAAAACACGAACCGGGCGCCGTAGTGGGGTTACGACGTCCGGCAGATGACCATGATCCCCGACAGGTAGCGATGGTAGAGCAGAGTGCTAACGAGCAGGTGCAGACAATGCCAGTGGTACAGCTGGAACGTCCAGCAATGGAGGATGCCATGGCGGCAGAGGTGCAAGTGGCAACAAGAAACGAGATGACAAGGAGGACGACGGTGGCGAGCGAAACCGCGTCGGACAGCAATTCGCCAAGTGGGAAGGGCAGCTCAATGAATAATGTAGTGAAGGCTATGAAAGCAGACGCGGCCTCTCAAGACACCGAGCGCGCAACACGATATGTAGCTACAGTCAGACCAACGCTAGCAGCTACCAGGTTTGTGCGAACGGACCGAGAGCGGACACTGCGGGAACGAAGAGAGCAGAAACGGCGGAGAGATGAGTACTTGACTGGAGAAGGCGCGGCAGTGACGAAAGCAGCACACTTCTTGGAGAAAGACACCAAAGCGACGAGAACAGTGTCAATGGACAGGATGGCCGACGCTCATACAACGCTGTCGTTGGGAGGTGAATCCGTGAATGCAGTGACGGCTACTACGTTGGGGCGAATCGGACTAAGTGTGGGGAGCGAGGATACGGTATTGGCGTCGACAAGCGTATCGGTGGTACCGACGGGAGTCTCGTCGACAAGCGACGCCACAGGAAGTACGACGACGCTGGAGCAGGATGCATTCAACTCCAGTGCAGAGAGATGCCAGTCGTGCCCGCAAACGGTGCAAACCAATTGCCACACGACATGCGACGCACAGGTATCGCCACCTAGCGACGACGAGCTGCCTGGCATTCTGAGAAAGTTACGTATGGAACGACGCGAAGCACAAAAGAAAGCTAAACACCAGAAAGCGGAAGCCCGATTAGCACGGCGAAGGCTCGCCCAGCCAAATGTAATAGTGGATAAACAACAAGCTTCCAATGAGATGCCGGGGACCCGACATCGAGATGCATTCGAAGCCATAGCAAAACTGGACGCAGAACGGCAACGACGACACCATGAGGGTGACAAAGACCGAGCAGCACGAACGCAGAAACGAGTACGGGTGAGTTTGATTAAGCAACAACGCCAGCAGACGACGGAGACGTCGGACACCGGAGACGATGTGGAGTATGTTGGTGCAGATGACGGTCTTCCCACTGCCCTGGTGGATGTGAATGGTGAAACGAGACGCGTGAAGCTAGATAGTGGTGCACGCTATAGCATCGCAGGTACCGATTGGATGGTAGATGGTGATATGGTGACTAGTACGGCACCCGTGGACTGTGTTGAGGGAATCGGAGGTTTCTTGCTAGACGTAGTTGGAGTATGGAGATTCAAGCTTCGTACAGTATTCGGTGAAGAGTTAACAGTCGACGCATGCGTGGTTGCCGGTTGTACCGACGAGTATCTGTTAGGGGTTGACTTCATGAGGGCAAAAGCAGCCACCATGGACTTTGACAATAACGAGGTACGGTATCGTGATGGTGAGCGTACGGTAGTTATACCGTTCCGGACATACGATAGCGCTGGAAGCGCCAAAGTCGCGGTTGTCAGGATGGTAAGAAGAGCGGAGTTGGCTGCAAGTACGGTAACACCTATTGAAGTTTCAGTGTCGGCTGAGGACGGCGAACGGGGCTTGTTCGTGCCCACAAAGCACGTTGGCTCAGTATTGCTAGCTACTACGGTGACGACGGTTAGAGATGGACGGGCATGGGTACCAGCCATTAATACAAATACTAAGTCGTCACGACTGCCAAACAAGAAGGAACTAGGAACATGGATACCGGTGGACGAGAGCATGAAAATCTTGTCAATGAACGACGAACTTGATGCAGGACGAGTGCGTGAGTGGGTGGATACACTAGGAGATTGTGAAACGCCGCTAGTTGACGAAAAAGAAGTGGACATTGGTATCGAGGAAGAGGAGGGTCGAGGGTTGGTGTTAAGGTTACTGCGTGCTTATCGTAGATTAACTGTGAACACAGGTGATTGTCCTCCTGCCACGGCACTTGACGTTTACCATCACATTGACACTGGCGACGCTTCACCAGTGATGCTGAAAAGGAGACGCCAGGCGCAATTTGACGATCAAGTAATTAATAGCAACGTAGACACAATGTTGAATGCTGGAGTGATTGAGGAAGGAAACGGAGCATGGGGATTTCCTGTTGTTCTGGTTCGAAAGAAGGACGGTGAAGTTCGCTTCTGTGTGGACTATCGCGCTCTAAACCAAATCACCAAAAAGGATGTATACCCCTTGCCTCGCATTGATGAAACTTTGGAAGCTTTACACGGTGCTCTGTTATTTACCACGTTGGATTTGAGGGCTGGGTACTGGCAGATTCTAGTTGCTCCGGAAGATCGGGACAAAACAGCTTTTACAACTAAGAGAGGACTCTATCGATTTGTGAGGATGCCATTCGGCCTCACAAATGCTCCAGCAACATTTCAAAGATTGATGAATGGCGTACTTCGTGGCCTAACTTGGTTAACATGTCTGGTCTACCTCGATGACATCGTAGTGTTTACTAGAGGAGGAGTTGAACGGCACGTGGTCGAACTAGCTACGGTACTTGAGCGACTTTCACATGCTGGACTAACGCTTAAGCTTAAAAAGTGCAAGTTTGCTACCAGAACGATGGAATATTTGGGTCACGAACTAAGTGCTGACGGCGTTAGACCTTTGGAACGACTGATTACCGCAGTTCGCGATTTCCCCACACCAATGAACGATGTGGAGGCGAAGCGATTCACCCACCTAGCCGGTTACTATCGAAAGTTTGTGGACAAATTTGGGACACTGATGGCGCCGATTACGAAGCTACTACGGAAGAGTGCTAAATGGGAATGGGGTGAAGCGCAGGCATCGGAATTCCAACGAGTCAAAGATATCTTAATTATGAAGCCACTACTGATCTACCCCGATTTCAGCCTACCGTTCCGTGTGATGACAGATGCCTGCAAGGCAGGGTTGGGAGCTTGCCTCATGCAAGACCAAGGAAAGGGGTGGCAACCGATCACCTACGCAAGCAAAGTGAACAGCACTACTGAGAGTGAATACGGTGTGACAGAGTTAGAGTGTTATGCAGTAGTATGGGCAATCAAACTTTTCCGACCTTATCTGTACGGACGAAGATTCATGATAGTCACAGATCACGCCGCGTTGAAGTGGCTCATGACGAGTCCCAATCTTACTGGAAAATTACACCGCTGGGCCATCACGTTGCAGGAGTTCGACTTCGACGTAGAATATCGGCCAGGTAAGTCGAATGTAGTGGCAGATGCGTTGTCCCGAGCACCGGTGAAAGCTACGGTGAGAGCAGCTGCTGGACGGCGAAGGCGTGCGAGATGGCGACCTGCAGAACAAGCAATGGATTCCATAACTGTGACAGCGGGTATTGCCACAACTGGCGGAGCCCAGTCGCGCAAAACAAGACGAAGAGATACCATGAGTGCCGATCCAAACGAAGTGCGTGAGATGGTACAGACTACGGTGGTGACTGATCGTATCACAGATAATGCTAACCAGTCAAACAACACAACTGCGGTAGATGTGCATCCACCTGAACACACTACAACCGAGGATCAACACTGTTTGACCGGCAGTGTAACCACCTTCAACGTGGGCGGCGACTTGGCGCAGCTCTTAGACTCAAGTGGAACAAATAGAGACGCTACCATAAACACCACGATCAGGAACGAAGATACGGGAACCGGCAGCAATGGCCATGAAAGAGCGAGCGGTACAAACACGAATATGACAACGACGGCACCTCTGTTGAGTGGAACAATGCGAGAAGGGATCAGACAACACGACGCTGATGAGGACAACCCGAGTGCAGCGATACGAGCGGCATTAGATGCTATAGTTGAGGCAGTTGTGGCAAACGCAAGTACGACCGACGATCAGCAACCGACAGCACAGAGTGAACTGTCAGTGACAAATGGAAAAGCATTGACGACGTTTGGCGATGTTGTGCGGATGAACGCGTTGGAAACGACAGCAGCGATGGAAAGTGAGGAACCCATAACAACAGCGACCACGACACCAGTGGACGAAGCGAAGAACGAAGCACAACCGAATATCAATAAGACACGTGTGACGCGAAGACTGAATCGCGGACCAGCTCCTGAAACTGAACGACGCGTGACACGCGCAGCGAAGCGGCGAGCAGAAGCGTTATTACAACACATTACTGGAACTATGACGACCGACACAGAAGATGAGCAAAAACCCCGAGCACACATGGGACTGACGGCGACGAAGTGACGATGAATAGTACAGATATGACGAGAACCCGAGTCCCTGTAAAAGAACACTCAACAACTGTGAGCTCAAGTGAGGATCAGCGAGGCAGTACGAAGACTAAAAAGACGGTAACCTGGGTGGACGACGTAGCGCCCGACACAACGACGAACCACGAAGTGAATGCTAGGCCCAAGGAGCCAACAACAGTGTCAAGCAGAAGGCACACCACGCAAACAGAAGTTCAGGCTGCTGGGAGTAACGAACTACGAGTACAGCAGCAACGTATCAAAGCAGCGCAAGAAGACAACCAACAGAGATCACGACTAGTAGAAGCTGTGAAGCAGCGACGAGCGAGAGAGCCGACTCTACAACTTACGGATAGCGAGATCATGGAGGCACAGGCAAAGAGCCGACTAGTGCAGCAAATGATTGAGGCAGGAACACACCGAGGCAAGAAGGTGGACATGACGTTCGGGTTAGCCGTGGTGGAACTGCCAAACGGGCGTCGCATTATTTTGCCTCCTATGCTATGGGCTACTGTATTTAAGGAGTGTCACGACAGCGTATGGGCTGGTCATCTACGGGCTACACATACATACGCACGGATTGCTCAGACCTATTGGTGGCCAAACCTCCAACACGAAGTGAAACGATGGGTACTTAGTTGTCAGGAATGTGGTAGTCGTAAGGCAAGACCAAGGGAAGTGGTGCCTCCACTTAGAAGTATGCATGGTGGTGATGTCGGTGATCGTTGGGCACTGGACGTGGCAGGACCGCTTCCAACTACTGTCGACGGGGAACGGTTTGTAATCGCAGCAGTGGAGTACGTTACCAGGTATGCAGTTGCGGTGACGACAAAACGGCACACAGCCGAAAATGTAGCGGAATTCTTGATGAAGCAAGTGGTTCTACGCTTTGGACCATTCCGCGAACTTCTTACCGACGGTGCGCCAGAGCTGACTGGTCAAGCGATTGAGCAGTTAGTTACTATGCTACAAGCACAACAGACGAATCCTGTGCCGTACCGGCCACAGATGATCGGGTTAGTAGAGCGATTTCATCGCACGTGGAAGGACTGTGTAGCCACGTACATGAGTGACGAGTATCAACGAGATTGGGATGTGTGGATTGACTTTGCTGTCTACGCTTACAACTCTGGACGCCACTCGACGGTAATGTTATCTCCTAACGAGCTCATGATGGGTCGACGTCTACGTAGTCCAAACGAGCTGATGAGAAGTACGAGCATCGGTGAAGCAGGTGAACTGACAGCCTATCACAAACGACTTCTAGCAGCTATGAAAAGTAGTCATAGATGCGCGGAAATAGCGCGTGATCGTGAACAGCACCGACAAGCCCGGTACTACAACAGACGAGTGAAGAACGGACGAGGATTCAAGCCAGGTGATAGGGTTTGGATGTTCAAACCGCCACGAGGACCCAAAGCATCTAAATTCGTACATCAATGGTTGGGACCTCTAAACGTGATCGAGAGTGCTGGTTACGACAATTATTTGCTCGAACGAGAGGACGACGGCGATAAGCACGAACAATTAATTGCACACGTCTCGTTTCTCGTGACTTACCACTATCCTGCGACGTTATTGGACGTGGCGGCAGCAGACATCGAGAAACAACTCGAGAATGAAAGCACGGTCGAATGGGAGACGAATGACACGACGACAAGAGAGATTATTAGAACAGCGACGGCTAGCGTCAATGCAGCAGCTCCATCGAGAAGTGCGAAACGACGAGCAGGAACAGTGGCGTGTGAAGATGCAACCGGCAGGGAGAACGGATATTTGGTGGAATTGCGGCGACGCAGAAGGAGAAACAGCGCCGGCCAGTACGTCTTGGAATACAACCTGCGACCGGCACAACAACGATGGACGGGAGACTCAAACGACACTGACGATGGCGAGTGTTGGTTATCCGTCAGGGAGTACGATAGGCTCTTCGAGCGCGACAAGGTCGTGGAAGACCTTGGTGTGGATGAAGGCGTGTAACAGGTGCGAACGAACCGACCGAGCCGATGAATTCGGCGATGTGGTTGCAGTACGGCAGGTGGTTGCAGTACGGCAGTCGGAAGCCGAAGGCGAGGCGATGAGTCGGCACTTTTATCGAGCGGCAGCCAATGAGAGCGACGGACGAGTGGCTGGTCGAAGTCTCGAGTGGTACAGTTCGGAGGGAATGGAGCCTGGCGACGGCGAGTCTAGCGAGATGCCGGGTGCGAACGGATAGCTGCTCACTCTTCTTTTCGCAGACTGACAGAGAAGTCAGAGTGAAGGACTGTGCGAACGAGAACGGAGAAGTCACAGTGAAGGACTGTGCGAACGAGAACGAGAACGGAGAAGTCACAGTGAAGAACTGTGCAAACGAGAACAGCGAAGTCACAGTGAAGAACTGTGCGAACGAGAACGAGAACGGAGAAGTCACAGTGAAGAACTGTGCAAACGAGAACAGCGAAGTCACAGTGAAGAACTGTGCGAACGAGAACGAAGAAGTCGCAGTGAAAACTGCATACGAGAACGAGAGGGCACGAGTAGGCGTTTGACCAGGCAACGTAGGCCTAGTGAGCACTTGCTACAGCTCAAAGTTAATAAAAGGAACTTACGTTCCGGCTGCTTGGAGCGGCCCCATCCGTGTTAGCTTACGTAGTAAAAGGACCTCGGGAGACACACGCAGCAGGCACAACTAAGAGCAGACGACCCGCGGACAAGCAAGCGACCCAAGACTTGTGACAGAATGTTCAACGACAATGGGATAATTACAGGATGAAAAAGCCGTGGGTGAAAACACTGGCAATTGTCGTCCCAGTTCAACCAGTTCGATATACTGCGAAGCAGACGCAAGAGATGCTGCTCCAACAAGGAACGATAATGTTTTCTATTTATTGAATCCTGAGCTTTTTCGCGGTATTACTATCGGAATCCGATTCGGATACATGTACCGGCATTAATACGAACCGTACACATTTTGACATAATGCTAATGAAACCGTAATCAACTGGTTATAATCAACTGGTTATAATCAACTGGTTGTAAGTATGCAGGCAATTCGTGTAATGCTGCGTTCACTTAGCATGTTGCACTCTCCGGAGAGGCTGTTCGTCTACTGCACAATAAATATGCGACTCGGACAACTCGTAGTACTTATCGCCATCCTGATTACCACTACGAACGCTGTCACAACTAACGATGCTTCTGAACCCCGTCGCGAGCTGTCGGAATCCTCCACGATTTTGGAAGAGCGAGGGAGACGAGGTGGGAGTACCGGTAGACGACCAAAAATACAACGAACAGGGACGTATACCAGTATTGAGCTGATGTACCCTAACGATACGCCGCACCTCAAGGACGCTATAAGGAGATTCAAAGCGTGGTTAAAGGCTAAAAAAGCTGCAGAGAAAAAGACTGCTACGCGTCGGCTTCGGCAACAGATGAACGGTGCACTCGAATGAAAGAAGAATTGTTGTATCTTCCCTTGTCGATCGTTCGTTGCTTGGCAACACTGAACGGTGAGAAAGAATCCAAACGCTTTTAATTCAACGTTTTGCTCGATCCATGTATTCCACAATTTGAATTGCGACTGTGGTGTTGCCGTGACCCACACAACTTTTGGTGCCTGCAGAATATGTACTACTACGTTGTAACACCGTTTACTCTAATTATACTCGGAGTATCGGAGTGCTTGTGTATGACTTCGCACTGTGTACAGCCACAGGAACTACCATATTTATTCTAACGTAGTGTTTTGATGATTGGTGACTTGAAACCATCTTAAAGTCTTAGGTGGCGCGAGTGAGAATTTTGTGTGAGAAGTCATGGTAAGCAGCCCTTAAGACCTCAGACTATAGTATACACAGACCTTGATATGTTAGACCTTGAGATTGTTGGCAAATACAATGTCACAACTTCTGTCGGAGTGGGTCGTAGCTGGGAATTCAAGAATGAAGAGACCTAGGGCCCTTGTTATCATGTATGGCTGGTTGCTATCGTCTATCATCCTAAATATTGGATGATGTTCTCTTATAAACTGGATTGTGTTCGTGACAACCAGGATCAAGATGGCTACATTGAATAGCATGTTGCTGTTTTCGAGTCCAGTAGTCATGCAACACTTGCAATTTCATACCGAGTTCTCGGTTTGCATCGGTGAGATGTCATACTTGACGTTTACGCGCTAAAAGGCTCGAGTTGTCGGTGATTCGAGCGTCGGCAGCAGTGGCAGCAAGTGAATTAAAGTTGCTACCATCTTCAACATGCACCTAGAGCCAACTAGAACCGCCCACAGTGAAGTCATGTCACCCATCGGTGCGTGCTTTCTTCGCAGGTCGTTTGCCTTTGGATGTACTGAGTTTGGTGGCAACAGAAGTAGGGATGCGCACTGTGCAGCCTTCTCCTCTTGTAGCGCCATGGTCAGCGCCGGTATGGTCAGTTCCTGAAGTGATGCGAGTTTCTGCGCCAAAGAAAAAGTGAGTTATCCAAGTACATGTGGAAATAGATCAGGAAAAGTCAAGGGTTTGAATGGAGGATAAGATATTTGATGCTTTGTGACTAACGAATGAATTGAATTAAAGGAATTGGTGGCGAGCTTCAGACGGAAGGCGTGGTGCGGCACCAAGCCATGGACAAATTCTCGTTTCTTCAGGTTTAAGTGAGCTGGATGGAGGGCAGGGTGGAGGGTTATTGCTAAAAAAGGTTAAACTTGGTGGAGACATCTCCTCCATTCTGTGAAGAATGTCGTGGGTTCTTGGTGCTGTCCTAGCAGAGTATACAAGCAATGTATACTGGGACAATGCAGTTGCAGTTCAGTATACGGTAGTTGATGTATTGTTTCTTCTTGACAGAGGGGGTTGTCACCCTCGAGGTTTCTCCTCCTCAATCCCAAACTTGCTCAGCGGGAAACAAGCGTTCTTTGCCTTGTCTTCTTGCCTACTTAAGCTGGTCCTAAGAGCAGATATTCGCTGCGCATCGTGCCTCATCCGATGAAACTTTGGATGTTGGGGCAATGAGTTATCATTCAAATAGAGGTGACAAATCGAGGTTTGAATCCTGCTGAGCAAAAAAGTGAGAACAAAATGTTTTCCAGAGATGGCGTGAAAACAAAATGTATAATTATGATGGCGTGAGATTGATGGGCTGTGTGCCTCGTGCCACTTGTCCGGCTTGGCAGTCAAGTTGCCAACTCACTCGCTAGGATTCAAGGCCTCAAAGTCAAAAAGCAAGCACACCTGCAGTATGCATTTATACAGCCTCATCTTGCTGGTCGTAGCCGTCGTCCATGGAGTTAATTGTGCTGTTCTCCGATCAACAGACACGTCGATCATGATGGCGCCACCCATAGCTTCGTCACAAGGACTACTGAGATCCCACAAAACGGAAGATGTGGACTATGACGAAAGGGTTGACATGCATGGACTTTCATCTAAAATTGCGAGTCTGATGTCAAAAACGATCAAGAGTTCGTCCCAGAATCAAGTAAAACGGTGGATGCAGTACCAGTTCCACCCACAAGAACTTTTCACCGCTTTACAGCTTGGGAAAGCTGCAACGAAGTTGGATGACAGCACGAATCTACTCGAATGGTTTCGATACATAGTGGCCTTCAGAAGTAAAAATGGGGATCAGGCTTTTTCCGATTTGGACATGTACTACCTATTGCTGAAAACAAATTCGGCTGACGAGATAGCAACACTTTTTCAAACACTCAAGAAGACTCCTGGTCTAAAAGGACTATCTGCCAGTATGCAACAGTCACTGTCTGGATCATGGATCAAGAGCTTACGGAAGAAGGAAAACCCCAAAGTCGTTTTTGAAATGCTACGTCTCGAATCTGCTGGCGTAAAGCTTGATGAAACCCCGCTGTTCCACCAGTGGCTGAAGTACGTGGATATGTACCGGGCCAACAACGGTTATTTTTACGAAGGCGAGATGCTCCACTTGTTGCTGAGAACAATGCCAGAAGAAGATGTTGTGAGGCTTGTTCATAAGCTTCGACAAACCCCGGATATGCAGAATCGTGCCGATTTTATGCAGAGAATCCTGTTCTCTCAGTCCAAAACCAGTCACAAATTTATGAGAGATGTATGGTTAAAGACCCGAGAGAGCCCAGAGGAAGTGTACAAAATCTTACGTCTGGACGAAGTCCCAATGGATGCCTTCGCAAATAACGCAAAGCTTTTCCAGTGGCTCAGGTACATCCAGCAGTACAGGACTAAAAACGAAAATTTGTTTTCCAACGCACAACTATATCAGTTTTTGGAGAAAAAAATTAAGATAAATTACGGTGAGCTTGGAGCACTCTTTCAAGTGATTAAGGAGGCCCCAGGTCTAAACAGGATTGGTGAGAGCATGCAGACTACCCTGTTCAAGAAATTGATACGTCAGGAACTAACACCAGAAGGCTATAAATCTGTGTTGGTAGTTCCGTACTCGTTTGAGATGATGAAGAAAGATCCCAGGTTTCGGACCTTGAAGGCTTACACCTTGCAGTTTGCGAAGGAGCGGGGAGGAGATGAGGTACTTAAGAAAGTAAATGCGCTATTTGCGAGAGGTAATCCTAGAGGTGCGCTCACTGCTGCGGTATCATAGGGAAGATGAGAAACTCTGCTTCGAGTACAGTGCGTAGACCGGATGTACAGCTCTGAACGCTAATGAAGAAGTCAGCTTATGTTACTTTTACGCGTTAGTTCGTTTGCTTAGTAGTCTGATTAATCCTGAGTGCATATTTCTAACTGGAATTAGTGTTAAACGCGTACGTAGTGATCTTCTGATGCTCTTCAATTCAAAGTAAGTAAGGTGTTAAGAAGTGAAACTCTTTCAGTGCAGACAAACAGACAAACAAATCATCCGCTTGTAGAAAGCACGGGGTGCTCTCATATTTGGGAAGTTCCGAAGAGCCTAATGCCGTTCAAAGCTAGAACGGAGACCCATTCCCATGTCACCACCTATGGCCATGCAGACAAGAGATGCAGTGAGTGTGTGCGTACTTGCCCACCTCTGTGCATGCCTGGAGCTAGCCAGTGTAGCAACGCGAATGTTCAGTATTCACATTAACCCCTCGGTCAACATACTCTTCATGTGTGAACCAAGCGACGAGGACTATGTGATGCTCACATCGCCGAGCTCCTCTTATAGCTGAAGCGGAACCACCAGTACCTGACAATGCGCATCGCATGGTTGACATGAGCAGCATGATTTCCAGTGTTGCATGTCTGCACCGCCGGCATGCTGATTGAAGCAGAAAAGCACCTTCAGCACATTCTGAGCAATCACCAAGCAGCCTTTGTCCCGCCCGTCTCTATGCTGTCAAACAAAGGCCCGCGATGACAAACAGCCTCGATGAACCAGACGTCGTTGCCGATCGGCTACTGATTGTACCATTATCACCTTGCCATGAGGTTACGAAACCTCTATTTCCCTGTTTAGTCTATTGGGCAAACCTTCATTTTGTGCTGAATATTGCTATCGTTGAAAGCTGCCACCGTTCCTTGGCCAGCACGACGTCACGGTGATCGCGATATGCGTTCACACGCACGTGAATCCGGAATTCGTCACAAAATACGCGGCGAGACGCTGCGTTTCGAAAGCAAAATGCGCATCTAAAGCAAACAATGCAGCTTCTGAGCACTCATCGTACGTGTCTCCAACGTCGGATATTGCCACCTTTGTAGCCCGATGGTGTTGCCCGGGTTGTAGGTTGCTCACAATTGAACTCACCACCATTCGGGCAAGACTAAATATCAATCGATATGAACGGCAAGGCTGACATCGCCTTCCTCCTCAATCCGAAAGCCCAGATGATGAAATATCCAACATCCGAGAGCATCGAGGCCAGTGTCGTGACCCCTCCCACAACACCGCCCCCGATGTCGCTTTTTCGTAGCCTCTCGCCGGTGGTGCACGTCCCCGAACGAGCAGTACACTCGTTCTCACCGACCCGCAAGTTGCCCGCTTCGTACGAGTCGGCGTACGAAAAACGCATTAGTAGCTTCCGCTGCTACGGCGAGAACACCCGACTGCCGATGCTCTCACTGGCTGCCATGTACACCGCCAACTGCTCGAACGCTACCAGCAATGTGTCGCGTGCATCATCAGTAGCTAGCAACGAACATGAGGATCAAACCACAGCGTCCCCACGCACGACTAACCAGAGCCGCGCCGGCAAGACCCGCGTTCGCAAGACACACACTCCGCCGTGCCAGGTCGAGGGCTGCAAGAACCTGGCCGTGTCGCGCGGCTGTTGTGTCCGTCACGGCGGTGGCTCGCGCTGCATTGTGGCCGGTTGCTGTAAGCGTGCCAAGTTATATCAGCGCTGTTTTCAACACGGCGGCTACAAGACATGCACGGAGCCTGGGTGCACCAAGAAGGCCAAGCGCTACGGCCATTGCTGGTCGCACGGCGGTGGCCGAATCTGTGAGATTCCGGACTGCACCAAGGTGTCGACTCAAGGAGGACTTTGCTGGGCCCATGGAGGCGGCAACCGCTGCAAGCTTGAGGGTTGCAGCCGTCGTTCCTACCAGAAGTACGGTTACTACTGCGTGCACCACTCGAAGCTGAGCCCTGACAACTCTCACTTCAACACAACTCTGTAGGAACTGTGTTGTTATTTATTCAATGTATCGTTCCGTAGTTCTGTTCTATGCATTTGAATACTCTCAGTGCTTGTCAAGTAAATGCACGCCGTTCATTGAGGAGTTGTCTTTGATTGCCCAAAGGAATATGTATGGCAGAATGTAGACATTGTTTGCCATCGGCTCAGAGTAGCTCTTTAATGGCGAATAGCGAGTTAACTAGTATATGACAAGATTCGGGTATGTCTGATGACATCGCCCACTGCGACTTGGACCGATTCCTGGCGGTCAAGGTGTTGATTTTTGGCATTGAACGTGGATCGTCTTCATTGTAGCAGTGATTAAACGAATGCACTCGTCTGTCCACAGCGATGTCGTCGGACAAGCCTAAGCTGTTGACAAGCCATGGCGTGCTGCCAGCAGTGCTGGTCCAGGAATCCAAGCGGACTAGCTGTAGTCGCGTAAAACCAGCACGATGCTCCGTCGCAGAAGCTGAAGTTTTCTGGCGGTGCTGCGTGTCTACCGAGTTTCTTACTGATCACACTTACTACATGCGTGTTTATTAACGAGGATTAAGCCAAACATTCATAAATACATGCGCTGGTCAGCCTGATGCGTGTGGGGGCGTCATTCGCCGAAACGTAAAACCAATTGGCCAGCGATAAATTGGTCTTCAAAATTCGCTGCGACAGGCTTGTTGTGCAGTGAGACGCAAGCATCTTGATTCACGCGTGCCGGCACCGCTCTTTCGTGAATACTTGAGAATCAGATGGATTTGCTCAAATAAACACGCACCTTTGACAGTGCATTTCGCTTTAGTACGTTGTCACTCATCTTTGCATCGATACCATCGACCGGAGATTCGCTGTCGAATCTCACCATTATCAAATTTTCCATCCACTGCGCACAAGCACCAACCAATGTGCAAAACTGACATCTCGTTCCTACTGAATCCGTCGGCACCTGAGGTTCCAACGACACCGGAGTTTACGCCCTTGTCACCCTCGGCGTCTCTGTTTCACAGTCTGTCGCCGATAGTGAGCAGTCCTGAACGCACCCCTGCATCGTTCTCGGGTCACCGCCTTGCCCCGTACATTGCGCCGCTTGAAAAACGCCGATGCTACAGCTCCAACAAGTGTGCACTCACCACCATGTCCATGGCGGCACTGTGCACTCAGGTCTTCAGCTCTAGCGATGACGAGCGGTCGGACGCTTCATCCATGATTATCGCGGTCCGTCCGCGCAAGGCTCACGCACCTCCCTGCCAGGTCGAAGACTGCAAGAACCTTGCAGTCTCTCGTGGTCTGTGCGTTCGCCACGGTGGCGGGTCCAAATGCACTGAACCTGGCTGCAACAAGCGTGCCAAACTGTACCAACGTTGCTTCCAGCACGGCGGATACAAGATGTGCACTGAGCCAGGTTGTACCAAGAAAGCTAAGCGCTATGGTCACTGTTGGTCACACGGCGGTGGTCACATCTGCGAGATGCCTCAGTGCACGAAGGTGTCGACTCAAGGTGGTTTTTGCTGGGCCCATGGAGGTGGCAACCGCTGCAAGCACGAGGGTTGCAATCGTCGCTCATACCAGAAGTATGACTACTACTGCATGCGTCACGCCAAGTCTACCGTGGTGTAGGTAGGCATAGACTATTATTTAATTCATTATTTTCAGTAAATGCAGATCGAAACATTAGTCGCGATGCCCATAATGTCGTAGCAGATATTCAATGTGCAGTGCTGGAAATGCGTCGTCATTTCGAGGCAAAGTTCACTCGTCAAACTGAAGTATAGTCTCGTTCATTTACGAAAGCTGAAGTTGGTGCAAAGACACACGGCATCCGCACACGAGGCACCATTTTCCGGTGGGTCTGCTGTGCGTCTGCACGATTGAGTACCAGCTGTAAATCGTCGACTGTCCAGACACGCAGCGCTCGAGGCGAGCATACAACCTGCATGCATGTAGGTCGTGCGTGTCAATTTAGGCCCCTCGCGACTTGCAAGTAAAAAGGCAACGTTAGCTTTGCCAGCACTTTTCGATCATACCATGTCAGGTCGCAGTAGGACCAACCTCCGCGTTTAAGAATTGCTTTATTAAGATGCATGCAAAGATGCTACCACCAATATATGGATTGCTCATAGTGATGGTGCCTCAAGCATTGGTGGAGACCCAAAGTCACAGGCTGGATGCTCTCTTCTTTCGCCTGGTTTTGGTTAGATTGTTGAATGGTCTCGCTCAGACACTGCTGCGCGTGTCTGGCGCAGATCTCAATTTAAAGGTAGCGCATTGCAACTTGTAAAGTGGTTCCAAACTTTATGATGATGCGTCGGTTTATGCTAGCTCATGCTGCGTTTGAGACGCGTTGGGATCTTGGCGAGCGCGAACAAGCCATCTGTCTCTGGTACAACTTTTTATTCTGCTTAGTGCTTAGTGCAATCAGCAGATTTCTGACTTGTGTGTAAAATAAACTTATATCCTGCCTTCTAGTGCTTTGGTTCACATTTCAATTCACCCTCCACTGCACAATGCTCCCCGAATCCTCATCAGGATTCACTGCCAGGCTGATGCCACCTTCCTGCTCAATCCCTCCACTCAAGTGGTGAAAACATCGTGCACCACCTGTGAACACATCGATCACGAGTTGGTGGAGACTGTGTCATCTACAATAGCGCTCTTCCGGAATTTGCTACCAGTCGTGACAAGCTCTCGTAGAGTGAAACGTTGGTGACGCCCCTCGTTCTTTATGAGAAGCGGTGCAGCAGCCACCGGTGCAACAGCGGCAATAAAGCTCATATGTCAATGATCTCCATGACGCTGGGTATCAACAGTGACTCGACCATCGCAGACAGCGACGGCTGTTGTTCAAGTTAATCGCCTACCTCTAAGACTAAATCACAAGCTATAGATCACAGAACTCATGTCCCTCCTTGCGAAGATGATCACTGGGAGAGCCTTGTTGTCTCGCAGAGACTTTGTGTTCGTCACGGTGGCGGCTCTAAGTGTACGTTCTCAGTTACACTAAGCGTGCCAAGTTGAACCAACGCTGTTTCCAGCACGGAGGCTTTAAATGTGTACCAAACCTGAATGCAACAAATACACTAAGCGATACGGTCACTGCTGGTCGCACGGTGGCGGTCACACCTGTGAAATGCCACGAACGCGCCAACTCAAGGTGCCTTCTGCTGGGTCCATCGAGGTGGAAATCGCTGCAAACACGTGGAGTGCAACCGTCGATCCTACCAGTGCTATGACTACTACTGCATGCGCCACACCACCAACAAGGTGATAACCAAGCTGATAGGTGAGATGATGAAAACATGAGCAATAAAACTAATTTATTCAATGCGCATCAAATGCCAATCCATGTTGTCATCTTCATGTTCATTTCGTGTGTCCCCCAGTAGAGGACATGTCCACAGCACTGAGTTATAGACATCTTCACTTGACTTCTCGCAGACAAGACGTCCATTAGCAGCCATGTATCTCCAAGTTTGAGCCATGTCTGTCTTTCCTAACAGACCACGCAAAATGGATAAAGGATCAATGTTCGCTGAAGCGTAAGCTCAACGGCGACGACGGAGATTGCTCAGATGTTCCATGCACTTCAACTTGGCGCATACAAAACGGAAGTTATTTGAAACCAGCTGGGCTAAAGTGTAGGTATGATGTGCTAAACTGCAGCGTTAATCTACAGCTTCGACTAGAAACGCGCAAGCCCAAGCAATCAAGCGGTGCAGTTGAAGTGCGTGCTGCTTGGTGCGTGCCTGCGTGTTTTCGCTACAACTTCAGAATCGCGCGTATGTTGGTCACACAATCGTTGATGTCTTTGTCCCGACGTGTACAATTAACCAACCAACTAACCCGCATTGAACCAGCGACTGTGATAACTATCCAACAAAGACAAGCTTGGTGTCGTCGAGGTCCGAGGTCTCAAATTCACTGCAAATCTTCGATTGCTAAAGGCTCACACAGATGAAAAAAATACTGACCCGGTCCAATGTAGCTTGAGCTAGGATAGCCATCACAAGTTCCGCTAGCTCAGCCTATTTGCTGTCTGATTGTTTGAACTGCCAGGTCTAAACAAGTCGCTAGGATTCGCACCATCGCAAGCTTCAAGAACCCAACGACAGCCCAGTATGTGTATACGTAGTGTGCAAGCGTCCAGCGAAGGCGCAACAGCACGCGCACCGCCGACACCGAGATCCGACCAAATGTCGCGTGACGACACCCCTGTCATGAATGCGCAGATCTATGACCATTGTTGGTGGTGGGATATCACTCGGTTTCTCTACTTTTCTGCTTCGTCTCCGATTCACAATTCAACTCACCGTTTCGGGAACACATCCACCCAACCAGAGTCATGTGTAAGGCAGACATCTCCTTCCTCCTCAACCCGTCTTCCACAGTGGATCATACCGACTACGACATCAAGGTGGACGTTCTGCCTTCGTCTCCGTCCATGTCAATCTTCCGCACTCTGTCCCCGGTCGTGCAAAGTCCCGAGCCGACTTCACTGTCAACTTCGTACCAACGCTGTCTGATCAATTCGTGCATCGCTCCACGCGAGAAACGATTCAGCAGCATTCACTCGTGTGGCGACGACAAAACCAACCTTCCAATGCTGTCGCTGGCTGCACTATGTGTATCAAGCGATCCATTTCACTCGACCTCCAATCCTACCATGGTTTCCGATGTGAAGCCTCACCCACGCAAAACCCGCACTCCTCCATGCCAGATCGAAGACTGCAAGAACCTTGCCGTCTCTCGTGGTCTGTGCGTTCGCCACGGTGGCGGGTCCAAATGCACTGAACCTGGCTGCAACAAGCGTGCCAAACTGTACCAACGTTGCTTCCAGCACGGCGGATACAAGATGTGCACTGAGCCAGGTTGTACCAAGAAAGCTAAGCGCTATGGTCACTGTTGGTCACACGGCGGTGGTCACATCTGCGAGATGCCTCAGTGCACGAAGGTGTCGACTCAAGGTGGTTTTTGCTGGGCCCATGGAGGTGGCAACCGCTGCAAGCACGAGGGTTGCAATCGTCGGTCATATCACAAATACAACTATTACTGCCTGCGCCACGCGCCTTATAACGTGGTGGTCTCCACCACCATAGCAGTCATATCGTAGGACACTAAATGTTAGAATAGCCTCCAGATATTTAATCGCACAATTCTTCGTATCTTCCTCTTCACGGAGGTTAAATGGCTGTCCAGTCGAAGTTGAGTTGAAAACGAGAACGCTGTCCACTCTTTACCAACACATTTCAGGAATCAGCCTGATCAGCAGCTAGATCGACAACTAACCAAGATTTACAGCAAGCAAAGTTGGTTTCCATGCGCACGTGTCTCGTCAATTGTGTGGCGTGTGCCTGTGAACCTTCCACTCCCACTGTGCACCAAGCAGAACTAATGCTGGTAGATTAAGGTACTTGTGTTCTTTGTGCCCGAGCGAGACATGGGTCCACGCACAGTACATTCCAGCTTGATTGCTAAGGCACCTTAAGCCATGTGCAAAAATGTTGATCTCAATACTTTGGGCCAAAATTGAATCATCACCGCACGTGTCTTAGTCCCAGACAACGTTAACTCGGTCCATGGTCGTGTGCATCACGTACGTGAATGTAAACATGTACGCAAAACTGCGCTGAATGGGTAGTAGATGAGTCCTACGGGGTCGACGACTGCCGCACTTTTCTCAACTTCACACCAACCAGCCTTTGTAGCAATTCCTACCAACTGCTTGTTCTTTATACCAGCGTGAAGTCAATCCGATGTGGTTCGAGGCTGCTGGACCAAGCGCGTTAAGCTTGTGTTCGATCATCTCGTCGACATACGTGCGTTTGGCTTTTCTTGCCATTGCTTAGCTTTGTAGCCATATATGCACGTGATGTAGCGATGGATCGCTCCCCGAGCATTGTGTCTTGTGTCTTCGCACCATAAGTAAACTTTCCGTATTCTCACTCAACACATCAAACAACTGCAGCATGCACAGCAAGTCAAACATCACTTTTCTGCTCAACCCGGCCACCCAGACCAAGACTTCGATGATGTACTGCCACACGCCAGACCGAACGGCAGCAAGCACCACAAATACCGCAACCATGTCCCTCTTTCGTAGCCTCGCCCCGGTCAGTCCGCAATCTGCCACTTCTTCGTTGCACTACCGACGGCAGATCCTGGCGTACATTGCGCCATTCGAGAAAAAGCGCAACCATATTAAGTACTTGGACATCAAGAAAGCACAACTGCCTTTGATGACTCTTGCCGCTCTTTCATCAGCAGTCAACTCGAAACCTAACACCAGCGAGGTTTCAAGTACATCGTTGAGTATCAGTGCCAGTGTCGAAGTGCAGTCAATAGATCAATCTTCTACCACTGCTCCCTCAACCCAAGCTGGCAAAAATTATATCCGTAAGACTCACTCAGCACCATGTGAAGTTGAAGGATGCAAGAACCTTGCGGTCTCCCGTGGCTGTTGTGTTCGTCACGGTGGTGGCTCGCGTTGTACGGAACCGGGATGTTCTAAGCGCGCCAAACTGTACCAACGGTGTTTCCAGCACGGCGGATACAAAATGTGCACCGAGCCAGGTTGTACCAAGAAAGCTAAGCGCTATGGTCACTGTTGGTCACACGGCGGTGGTCATATTTGCGAGTTTCCAGATTGCACGAAGGTGTCCACGCAGGGTGGACTTTGCTGGGCCCATGGTGGCGGCAATCGCTGCAAACAGGAAGGATGCAACCGCCGCTCCTATCAGAAGCACCATTACTACTGCATCCGCCATGCCCCACGAAATGACAATCCAGACGTCCACGGAGCAAACACCAACTCTTGATCTAGGGCTCTATCGAAAGGCTTATTTAAAACAAATACACACTTGGCTTTCGTGAGCTCCAGGAAATTATGAGACTAGTACGGGCACGTGCCTTTGTTATGGCCTTCTGCGCGATGGCACTTGTGGCACTTGTACATTGGCCGCTTGCGCTGATCCAATGGACGGTTCCTTGTACGGCGTCTTTTCTTCTTGGCGTTCGCATCACTACGCGTATCTTTTGCGCTCTGTTTGTTAACATACCGCGGAGGATGTAATGTCGGGTCGCGCTTGACATTCTCTTCCACTGGTAGCTCCAGTGCTCGGTTCTTAAATGATGACACATAGTTTCGCACAAGATAGCACTCATCGAAAAAATCCACAGCTTGGTTCATCGCGCCTAACCTCTGTAGTACCGCTAGAACGTGACGACATGGTATCCCCCACTGCAGTCGCCGTGAACACGTGCATGTGCGGTGTTCCAAATCCACGCGCCTCTGTCGAATCTGTGGACTATGTGCATTCCACACAAAAGCGAGTTGAGCGGAGCTCATGCAAACAGAATACTGCGGGATGCGAGCGAGTTGTTCCTGCATCAACTGCTCAGCCGCTGGTGTAACTACGCGGCGGTCTAGCTCCCATTGTGTCGCGTGTTCATGTCGTTGGTAGGCCGCGTGCATCGTAGCTAGCGATAGCACTTTCATACACTCGAACGGTAGCTGCTTTTTTGCTGGTGCTAAACCCAGCGTCTTCGTACCGAGGTCCAGCTCATTGAATCTCGTTGTCTGCCATCCATACATCTTCCGCACAGTCAAATACGGATAAAGACACCACTTAGCGGGCTCTAGCCCACGAATATACTGTGCTGCTGCTTCGTTTTGTCGGGAAAGCTGCGCCACGGATGCGAGATACTCGCTCTCAACTTCAGCGGATTGAGCTTGCCACACTAGTGTCTCATCCTGATCTTCCAGCACAATGTCATGTGCCTCACGCATGTCCTCTAGCAAATGCTGCGTACACAATATGGCGTGAGGTATATGCATCTCAACGCATGCTTTATCTAATGCTCCGCGTCCATTAATCACCACAGGGAATCTTCGTAGTGGGAAGCCGTGAGCTATCAATTTCTCCAGAAACCACGTGCAGTGCTCGATAGATCGACTATCCGGAACCAGTGCTACTGCATGTAACAAGGGTTGTAAGTCTCCATCTCGTCCTACAAGTACCAGCATAGAGCCATTGTAGCTCGAGTGCTGCATCTCCACACTATCTATTCCCAAGACACTCTGGTCATTCCACACACCCGTTGGGTCCAGCGCCAACAGCGTTCTCAAAAAGCACGATCTCTCTGTTGCTTCACCAGTTCCTGCAACCTGATCTTCCTCTGTTTCAATGATAGTAGCCACATGAGCGTTCAGAATCCGTAATTGCTCCAAATAACCAGGTAACTTCTGTATAGACTCCACCACCTCCGGTATTGCATCTCCATTACATCGTGCAGCCTCCATAGCATCCAGTAGGTCACTTTTGGCTTTGTACACCATACTTTTACTGCACTGGAACGCCTCCGTCGCCTCTAATTGTGCAACCAAGTCAGCCGATGATACTCGGGCGTCTGCGTACACTGCGTCTCTCAGTAATGAACTCTCTTTGAGTTGTCTGGCTGTAGGTTTAGCTACACTGTCACATTGTGGACTATGGGCCAGTGAACCCGAGGTGACGTACCAGAAGCGCGATGACATGGTATTGACAGTTTCCGTATCATTAGTACTCCGTTTTTCAGCAGACTCGATGGCCTTCTTGGCTCGTGAATAGACGGCGTTAATGAGCCAAGGACATGGTGCATTGCTTGAACACACGAACTTCTTGTAGCTGCCACCGCTGACCTTAACAATGGCGCGTTTACCGGTACGTAGGGCAAGGTCCTTGATGTGAGCTGTTAGGTCCTTGCCGTTCGTCCATTTCTTGGCTTTTACTGCTATTAATTGAGACTCAAGGTCGTCAGTGATTGGTGAAGGTGTAGAGACTGCAGGATCAGGTGAAGGAGACTCTGCGAGCGCCACTGCAGCCGTCGAAGTCTCTGGCAGCATCCCTGTGACTGTAAAAACGTCAAAGCGTCAAAAACAGTATTGACGAGAAACGAAATTCAGTGAAAACTGAAGAATAATACATACGTATATGGCAACCGAAATACATGTTCATAGTCGATTAAGGTTAACATCTAGAGACTATTCTAACATTTAGCTGTCTACGATATGGCTGCTATGGTGGTGGAGACCACCACGTTATAAGGCGCGTGGCGTAGGCAGTAGTAGTTGTATTTGTGATATGACCGACGATTGCAACCCTCGTGCTTGCAGCGGTTGCCACCTCCATGGGCCCAGCAAAAACCACCTTGAGTCGACACCTTCGTGCACTGAGGCATCTCGCAGATGTGACCACCGCCGTGTGACCAACAGTGACCATAGCGCTTAGCTTTCTTGGTACAACCTGGCTCAGTGCACATCTTGTATCCGCCGTGCTGGAAGCAACGTTGGTACAATTTGGCACGCTTGTTGCAGCCAGGTTCAGTGCATTTGGACCCGCCACCGTGGCGAACGCACAGACCACGAGAGACGGCAAGGTTCTTGCAGTCTTCGATCTGGCATGGAGGAGAGCGGGTTTTGCGTGGGTGAGGCTTCACATCGGAAACCATGGTAGGATTGGAGGTCGAGTGAAATGGATCGCTTGATACACATAGTGCAGCCAACGACAGCATTGGAAGGTTGGTTTTGTCGTCGCCACACGAGTGAATGCTGCTGAATCGTTTCTCGCGTGGAGCGATGCACGAATTGATCAGACGGCGTTGGTACGAAGTTGACGGTGAAGTCGGCTCGGGACTTTGCACGACCGGGGACAGAGTGCTGAAGATTGACATGGACGGAGATGAAGGCAGAACGTCCACCTTGATGTCGTAGTCGGTATGATCCACTGTGGAAGACGGGTTGAGGAGGAAGGAGATGTCTGCCTTACACATGACTCTGGTTGGGTGGATATGTTCCCGAAACGGTGAGTTGAATTGTGAATCGGAGACGAAGCAGAAAAGCAGAGAAACCGAGCAATATCTCACCACCAACAATGGTCATAGATCTGCGCATTCATGACAGGGGTGTCGTCACGCGACATTTGGTCGGATCTCGGTGTCGGCGGTGCGCGTGCTGTTGCGCCTTCGCTGGACGCTTGCACACTACGTATACACATACTGGGCTGTCGTTGGGTTCTTGAAGCTTGCGATGGTGCGAATCCTAGCGACTTGCCTAGACCTGGCAGTTCAAACAATCAGACAGCAAATAGGCTGAGCTAGCGGAACTTGTGACGACTTTAGTAGCTCAAGTTGCATTAGACCGGGTCAGTATTTTTTCATCTGTGTGAGCCTTTAGCAATCGAAGATTCGCTGTGAATTTGAGACCTCGGACCTCGACGACACCAAGCTTGTCTTTGTTGGATAGTTATCACAGTCGCTGGTTCAATGCGGGTTAGTTTTGGTTAATTGTACACGTCGGGACAAAGACATCAACGATTGTGTGACCAACATACGCGCGATTCTGAAGTTGTAGCGAAAACACGCAGGCACGCACCAAGCAGCACGCACTTCAACTGCACCGCTTGATTGCTTGGCCTTGCGCGTTTCTAGTCGAAGCTGTAGATTAACGCTGCGGTTTAGCACATACACTTTAGCCCAGCTGGTTTCAAATAACTTCCGTTTTGTATGCTCCAAGTTGAAGTGCATGGAACATCTGAGCAATCTCCGTCGTCGTCGTTGAGCTTACGCTTCAGCGAACATTGACCCTTTATCCATTTTGCGGGGTCTGTTAGGAAGGCAGACATGGCTCAAAACTGGAGATGCATGGCTGCTAATGGACGTCTTGTCTGCGAGAAGTCAAGTGAAGATGTCTATAACTCAGTGCTGTGGACATGTCCTCTACTGGGGGACACACGAAATGAACATGAAGATGACAACATGGATTGGCATTTGATGCGCATTGAATAAATTAGTTTTATTGCTCATGTTTTCATCATCTCACCTACCAACTTGGTTATCACCTTGTTGGTGGTGTGGCGCATGCAGTAGTAGTCATAGCACTGGTAGGATCGACGGTTGCACTCCACGTGTTTGCAGCGATTTCCACCTCGATGGGCCCAGCAGAAGGCACCTTGAGTTGGCGCGTTCGTGGCATTTCACAGATGTGACCGCCACCGTGCGACCAGCAGTGACCGTATCGCTTAGTGTTTTTGTTGCATCCAGGTTTGGTACACATTTAAAGCCTCCGTGCTGGAAACAGCGTTGGTTCAACTTGCTGGGGTAACCAAACGGATAAGCATTGTCATTTAGTTGTCGATGGAGTTTGAGACTCGAATTGTTGATGCAGAGTGTCACGAAGATATTTGACACTCAGTTTATCGCGGTCGTAGCACCAGAGGCTACTATGACTAGTGCATCCCTTCTCATGAGGAACGAAAAACGTTTGAGCACGCGAGGCTACTCATGACCGATAGCAAGCTCCGAAACTCGATAGAGTTTCCACCACTTGACTGGAGGGTTCAGCACAAATGCCATCCTGGTGTGGATTTGAGGAGCACTTGCAATGGAGAGTGAATTGAAAAATGACGAAAGTAATAGAAGAAATGATTCAACAACTACATGAACACCTCAGAAAGCTACTATTTGCATCAAACAGAAAACAAGAGGCAATGTTAAATAGGACCGTGCGTCATATCGAGCACGTGTGCCGCTCCAAGATCCCAACGTGCCTGTCAAGTGCAAACATTTCTTAGTTTGAGTAAACTCTTCGTCCATTCTAGTCGTCACCTTCATGGTTGTTTTCTCCAACACTATCGTCTTCGAGGCTGTTTTCTCCAACGCTACTGTCTCCAACACTGTTGTCTTCTAGACTGCTTTCTCCAACACTATTGTCTTCGAGGCTGCTTTCTCCACTGTCGTCGTCTTCGAGGCTAACGTCGACGCACTTGTTGAACGAACAGAAGAAACCTTCCTCGCATCCATCTTCAAACAACCCAGTAGCGAGGTTAAAGCACTCGCCCTCATATTTCGGGCCTCGACATTCCGTGGTACCATTCTCGCAGAATTTGCCAGCCGAGCAAATGATGTGGCAGGTTCGACCGTCAATTGGATCCGCAGAGACTCGACAGAGGTCGTCGATACATTCGTATCCGAGATCACATCCATCTTGAAACAGAGCGATAGTGGCGTTGTAGCATTCCGTGTCATTTTTTGCAGCTCGACATTCACCAATGGAGCCATCGCAGTACTCTCTAGTACCATCACAACCCGCAGTCAAACATGCAGATCCGGAAGAACTCGCCGTTATCAAGCACAGATTTGCAACGGTTAGCACCACCACCGAGATCTTCATCGTAGGAACTTGTACGTGAGAAAGCGAAATCAGGAATGGCCAAGGTAGCGACGTCTCATGGACTCATTCAAGAAACGCACCTGCCAAATGAGCTCGTGAAAAATGATTCAAGCCACGATGAGTCCGCCGATGAATGCGCAACGAACGAAGATATGGATCGCTCTGCAGCATAGTTGTGTATTTTTTACAGTCCATGAAGCTCTGGTTGACTAGTCGGTACGAGGCACGTATGGCTCGAAAAAGCTTTCACCAGCCCAGTCACGAGTTTTATCCGTGTATAGCGGTTCGCCCTCGATGTAGTTTGTGGCATCGTTGACGTCACCCTGGCCACTGTACTTTGCTAAGGAGGGGTATGGATATATCGGTCGACTGCGTGTGATAGTTGGAGTCATTGCTGGCATCCAGGGCGGCAGGTCGTTGTCTAGTTCTGTGCTCGTTAGAATCTTGTGGGGTGCACTACCTTGTTCTACCCATTCCAGCAAAGGGGTCACTAGATCCACGGCGGCCATACCCTCGCCACGACCGCAGTGTTGAACGCCAGGAAGTAGGTAGAGCCGCTCGAATTCTGCAACTTGTTCTACACCTCCCATTTGCTTCTGAAGTGCTTCGTGGTACGCGATGGTTGTACGAGGCGAAATATGTTCGTCCGACCAACCGTGCCATAAAATCAATTTTCCTCCGGCAGCTTTGAATGCTGCCAAGTCTGGGTTCGTGGCGTCTAAGAGAGGATGTCGAGCACGCAAAAGATCTACGGTGGCCTCGGTGAACTGAAGGTCATTGAGCGTATACGACTCTGGAGGATTGGGCTCAAAGATGAGATACTTTAGCGCTGCAAGAGCAATATGAGCACTCATGACTGCTTCATGTTGTCTTCGCGGCACAAACACGCCTTCCCATGCTAGCTCCGAGCCGAATTGAGCACTTCCCACGGTCAGATGTCTCCTAGTCACAGGGTCCACAGGTCCGTTGTAGAATTTGAGAATCGTTTTCACTTCCGCTTCAGACAAGCACTCGTTTGAAGCAACAGTCTCTGCCCCACAGATCAATTCGTGCGGATCAAACCTGCAAAGTCTAGGATCAGAGAGTAATCCATCAGTGAGGCCGTCAAGCGCGTCGCAGGCTTGAACGACAGCAGCGTGTAGCAGAGGTAACTTGGAAGCTGTCACTATGACTGTAGGACCACCGCCTGGCAGATCATGCTCTGGAGAATGTCCTTCAGGAGGACCACGTCGTTCCGGACCCGGCGGTGGGCCTCTCCTCATCGGTGGCAATGCAGGCATTGGTCCAACGATATTACTCATTGCTAACCAGCCATGATGCAGACTGTTCTGGAACTGAAAGAGCATAGCGGGTGCTCCTGCCAAGATACCATCGAAGTCGTTCGGGTAACGCAGGGCTTCCATCACACCTTCGCGACCGCCATCTGAACACCCGTTGAAATACGAGTATCGTGGGTTTTGACCATAGTACACTTGTATGAGCGTCTTGCTCACAAGTGATGTCAGGTGCTGTGCACTGTACGCGAATGACTTTCGACGGCCAGGGTTGTTCGCAAACACTTTGCCGTCCATTCCTCCGCCCATGTCAGTTGCAGCCAAAGCAAATTCACCACCACGAACTTGTTGTGACCCAGAAGCAGCGTTCACCTGCATCCTGATCATACCACAGAGTCCTCCACATCCAATTTGCATGTAGCGTTGTGTCCAAGTACGAACGGGCAGCATCACCTGCCACTGTGTAGACGCCGGTAGCGTACCCTCCACGACACAATAGAGGTGTCCTTCATGTATCATTTCAGATGCAGAAATGGCGGCAGCACCACCATCCTCTGCAATATGCGAGAGATCAACGCCCAGCAGCGACTCACAGCTCACAACAGGCTTGACGACGTCCAACCGTCCACCTGTAGCGTCTTGGAGCACTCGAGCGTCTTCTGAAGTTGCATCATCTCTTAAATCACCTTCGACAGTATTGGTAGACGAATCACGAGAAGTTTCTGTGGTGTAAGTGTTGATACTGGTGCTGTTTGCATCAATGCTAGTCGACAACTTGGTCGAGAGTAGTGCGTCACACGTCTCCAGCTTGAATACCGGCAGCGTCAGGATCGATCCAGCAGAAGTTCCAGCTACAGTGACCAATAGCAGCAATGCAAATACAATGCACATCCACCTCGAGAGCCCCATTGCTCTCAACCTGGTAACTCGTGAAATGATCTGCAAAAACTCATGCTAATCATTACTGTATCCATATTCAATTGTACCCATGTTCATCATCGATCACCGAAATGATGAACAAAACACCGCGTAATCTTCTCATTCATTGGTTAAAACCCTTCATCTCATTGATTGGCTAAAAGTCTTCCGATCTAAATATCCTCATTTGGCTGTCTTCCCCCCATGTACAGCGCGTCGCAGCTCCTGGCGCTGGGCGTCTCCCTGGCCATCTGCGCAGCCGCAGTGCTCTATGCCGACTTCTTCGCCGAGTTATTCCCTACGCGTGATGCCTCATTGAGTGTCGCAGAGCAGCAGCAGATGCTGGCGTCCATGGTCTTCCATACGTCCAAGAATGGCAACGCCGCAGCAGCCGACGAGACGCGTGCTCCACCGCGAATCGCGTTCTGCTGCAGTGCTGACTTGGATGTGGCAGTCCCCGCTGTGGAACTCATGCAGAGTGTGCAGAAGGTGGAGCGTCAAGAGCTTGAGAAGAAGAAAAAGGGTTTAATAAGGCTGGAAAAGCCTCTGGAAGTCTGATTAAACGCCATCACGAGCGTATCGGCTCGTTAAAAGAGTTGCAAGAGAGTTTTGCCTATTATTTCTCTTCAGGAGCTGCTGCTGAACAGAGTATGCTGTCTCCGGAACAATTTAGAGAGGTAGTAGCGTTGGCAGATGCTCTACCAGGAGTGAAGAGAAATGTGGGAGGCAATGCGGCTGTCATGGCAGAACGAGCATCGGCAGAAGGATGCACGGTGCTCTTGGGAGCTGCTATTGGGAAGTTGATGAAGCCGTACTTTGTAGACCCTCGGATTCAACTGGTTGGTCTGTTGGATGAACATCAACATGATGATGTGCACTTGGTGCTCGAGTACGCGAGTGGAGATGAATTCAGAGGACACAAGTCACCTCGTGCGAACAGATACTACTTGAACCATGACGTGCACAATGCACGACTATCGGTGCTGGAGGAGTTTGAGAAGTCGCTCGATGCTTTCAAGCCGGATCTCGTGGTGTTTGGAGGCCTGCAACTGATGGAGGTGGAGATGGATCAACGTGGACGTCTCATGCGTCTTCAGGCTCTGTCGGAGGTGCTTCAGAACCTCTTTGTGGCCAAGACGCCGACTCACTATGAGTTTGCGGCTGTGTCGGACTTCAGTCTCTTCGATGACACGGTTCGACTGGTGCTGCCTTGGGTAGAATCCATTGGACTGAATGAGCAGGAGCTTTTTATCCTGCACCACTACCTTGTTACTGGCGAAGAGGGCACGGCTACGACTTCGCGTCCTACAGTGGCAGAAATCAGCGCTCAGCTTCATGATGTCATCCAGTTTGCATCGAAGGCAAAGAAGAATTTCCAGACGAGCGGGCAGGACCAGGACATTAGTGAGGAGAAGAAAGAATCACTGGCGCTGGCGCAGCTCTCGCGTATTCACTTCCACACGCTGCAATTCCACATCGTGTGCCAGAAAGAGGGCAGCATGTGGGAGGACCCCACGACAGCACTGGTGCAGAGCGCACTCATGAGCTCCAAGGTGGCATGCGGCAAACCTCCAGCTCCAGGAAGTGCTTCTGGTGACGCCAACAAGCCTAAGCCTATGCGCACCAGTGCAGAAATGGAAGTGGATCCCGAGCGAGTTGAGATTCTGTTGGCTCGGCAGCAACTCCTCAGCAAGAGCCAGAGTCTCAAGGTGGACCTTGACCCGTTCTCACCTGTCGTCACGTGGCAGGAAGCCGACTTCCAGTGCCACCATGCCCGATGATGGCGTGTAAGAAACCCGACCACACTGCTGGACTTGGAGACAACATCTCAGGCACAGGAGTGGCGTACCACCGCATCCAGAAGAAGAATGAGGCCAGCAACTAGGCAGATAATGGCTGCCAAAGATTTGAGTGAACTACCTCTTAGTATATAGAATTCACAACTAGCCAAACGTATGTTCGCTTAGATTCTTGACACTGAACATGGTCTAGTTGCTAGCAGTGCGCGAGCTGGCGCCGACCTTGGCCGTCATGCGCGTAAACCACGGCTCGATGTTCGTCTCGCGCATCATGTCGTTGTACGTGTCTAGCCCGTGCATGGCACGCAGCACACCAAAGACCGAGAGGTCCGCCATATTAGGCTCTTCACCACCGAGGAATGGACGTTTGTCACCGATAGCATCCACCCAGCTGTCCAGCGCCGTGTAAAGCGCCTGGCGTTCGTCGTCAATGTTGTATTTCTTCTTGGATCGCTTCGCAATGAGGTACATCACCACAGCACCAGCGTACTTGGACATGCGGCGTTCCATGGGCGTAAATTTGCCCTCCGTCAAGCAGTAATCAAAAGCCTGTAGAGCCTCTGGTACTGTGCGATAAATGTTAGGTGGTGTCAATAGGATGAGCTTCTGGTCGACCCATTGACGCCATTTTTCTTCCTCCTCTAGAGCCTCCTCGTCCAGCTGCGAGTCCTTGGGGGCTACCACAAGCTCCCGCAGCCTCGAGATGATGACAGAAGAATCCACCACAACCTCATCATCGATACGGATAACTGGCACCTTGCGGTAGTCCGTGAAAGACTTGGTCTCCTTCTTGGTGAGCGGATTCACTTCCACCACTTCGTACGGGATCTTGAGGTAGTCCAGAACGGCCTTCACCTTGCAGCAGTACGGACACGGCTCGTATTGATACAGAACCACGTTAGGCAGTGCATTGCCAGTCTGTTGTGGTGTGGATGGCGTCTCCGTTGCTGCAGAACAAAAGGCACAAGCAGCACTAGTGCTGACAGCCACAATTCCTGCTCTCTGGAGCAGTGGGGAGGCAGACACGGGGGCGATCGACCGCAAACGAACAGAGCGGAAGCTTGCAGTGCTGTTGGCGATGGACTTGGACGACGAAAGCCGTGCGAGAGCTGCAGGGGACGAGCGCAAGCCTCGCGCGATGGTCACCACCCCACGTTGCAGCATGTTGCTGTTTTAATTATGAGGTGGCTCGGATTGGCTGAAATTGATCGTTCAGGGTTGGCTGAAATTGGAAATATTCGGATTGGTAGATACTAACGAACCGTTTTGGAGCAGACTAAAATAAGTGAACAATATCTTAGCTTGCATCTTCGATGTCGACGAGTTCACTACAAGACTCCTTTATCAACAGAGGTGTAAATCACAGCGTGTGGTGAATAGGATAGATACAAGTTCATATGCAAATCATCAATCGCTGCTGTCCACGCATTACTCCTTGGTCTATTCTAATTGGTTAAAACTCTGCAATTCTGGCTTTTCATTGGACTAGAAATGTATCCATCTCTAAAAAAAGACTAAAATGGTATCGACTGGTCCGCACTGCAAGAT